>JAFNEN010002136.1:0-21842 GCA_019343175.1 Oedothorax gibbosus
GTTTAAATTTTGAGCCTCCTCAAAGTTACCAGTATTTTGATACTTGAATTTGTTAAATATAATTTCCAGATGTCCTCCAACTCATACTTACCTGGCACTGGGGAAATCCTTGATCACGAAGGAGGATCCCCCGAACAGAGACCTTCCATTGCACAAACGGTCGGTTGACGTTCGCCACATCCGCAAATCGCGGTTGCTTGGGGTGCACAATTTTTGGTAGTGGGGACAGCGTTCGCGCAGTCCCTTTTCAAATGAAATAGTAGAACAAACAATTTGCGAGCATCAGACAATCGGTCTCTTTTACAAAATATATTGAAACTCTCCGAGAGGTGGCGTCTTATTATTTTATGATAATTGTTCTGTTTTAAATTAAAAAATACCGGGAGCAGCGCGAACGCAGTCCCGACTACCAAAAATTACACGCCCCAACCAACCGCAATTTGCGGAAGTGGCAGTTGTCAGCCGACCTGAGTGCAATGGACGGCCTCCAACCGGGAGAGCTCCCTTCTTGATCAGAGCATCTCCAAAATTTCAAAACGCAGCTTAAACACTGATTAAAAGACACCTGTATTCAAATTCCGGATTTCCGAAACTATAACTTTGTCTCCTCAAATCACGCCAAAACACTTAAAGAAAAAACGCCAACTTTTTTCTGGCAACCAGTAAGTTCACAGCCACCTTTGCACCCGTCGCGTCGGTTATTTTTAGAAGCTGTTATCTCTGAAATTTTTTGTAGACGTGGATTGTACTTATGTAATTTATAAATCAGAAACATTTTTTTGGTTAGTTCTATTTCTATATTCTATTCAGTGAAATAATTTTAATATCAGACTCAATTTATCGCAAAAAAAAGTCATAAATGGCCAGTAATTTAACTCTATCAATGTTTTTTACTTACAATTTCCTAATATGAATATTAGGTAATGAAAGTATTGGAGATGTTTTGAAAATCCGAAATGAAGATTTTGTGTTTCCTAAACATTTAGGAGGGTGCTGATTCCGAAAAAGTAGTTTTTGGACATTGGCCCGTCTGTATGTATAAAACAACTCTACTGTTCGAACTAAAAAAGCTACGGACTTCAAATTTGGTCAGGAGTTCCCAGTACATGTCGGACGTAGAAATAAGGTTTCGAGAAAATTGCGCAGGTGGTAACTTTTTTTTTTTTTTTTGGGGGGGGGGGGGTAACAGCATTGCTGAAAAACGAAGAGATACGGCCCTTCAATTTGGCACACTATTGCCTGCTCCGGTTGGACGTCCAAATAAGGTTATCGAGAAAATTGCGCATGCGCAATTGGTAGATGTTTTTTAGAATTTTTTGGTTTTAAAGTTTTAAAGTTACGAACTAAAGACAGGTAAAGCCTTCAAACTAAAATACTGGTAACTTTGGAGAGGCTCAAAATTTAAACCTAAGACGGTTTTATGAATTTTAATACATATATAAGGCTGGGCATTACAAAATCCGAGATCCTGTAAAAGGAAACAAATTTATACACAATTTAGCATCGATTAAACAAAAGTTTAAACCATTTTTTTCAAACACTTTTGATTATTAATTACTCCTAAATTTGTTAAACGTCGTTACTAATCTTATCCCAACAATTAATCCTAACATTGCTGGATATGCAATTAACAAGTTTTGTTATGTAAGACGCAACAAATTATGATTTTTAGGTCCTGTTCTAGATCACCGTTATAAAATGCTTGGCGAAACGCTATCCCGATATGACGGCCGCTCGCTGGTCACGGATGTCACAATGACGTCAAGGGCCCACCTAAACTCCGCCTACCATCCGTGCCTGTATGTGAACTAGCCTCCACCACTTCAGGCGTGATCATAGAGGTAGTATATATTTTCACATAAGTTTACAGTTAACAGTCATAAGTCTAATTTACATAAAGTCGAAAATAAAACAGATAATCTAAAACAACACTGCAGTTCAATTCAAAATCCGTTTTTATTAAAGTTCATAAAACTAACATGAGGTGGCGCTTTATTATTTTGCGATAATTGTTCCGTTTATAATCGAATGTTGTATCGGGTTTGCCCGGAAGCATCTTCCTTTTATTCTTAATTCTATGGTGCCAACAGCTTAAGTGACGGGCCAGAAATTTCTAACTATAGTCAAGTGACGAGGCGGACGACTGTACTGGTATCTAACGTAACTTTTGTATAGTCCTCCCAACACGAGAAGAGACTTGTGACATCATCGAGGACGATTCTATTATGCAATTTTAGGTGAAAGGAAGGAAAACTTCTAAGAAAGGTTACAATTTTGTTATATTCAGCACCTTTTCCCCCAAGTAAGCATTTGCCACAAAACTAAGTACGAAGATGGTTGTTTAAACGATTGTCTCACTTGAGCAAGAATAGCACTGCTACAGTGTTATCGAACGACGTTGGTGGTAACTGTACTTGTCTATTTCTCGACTAACACTACAATTCATACTAATCGTATCTCGAGTTTATTATGTCACAGTCTCTTTAACCCTGTACTACGTAAACTACACAATCGTGCGGGTATAAAAGATAATGTTCAAGCTTTGCAAAAATATTGATACCGAAAAATACCGATACTTCCATTTTCCAGCTGTGAGAATGCAGGAGCCTTTACCACACAATTAAGTTTGTTCTGAATTTTGTTTATAGTAAAATTTGGTTGTTAAGTGTTGGTTGTTAAACACAATGGTGACGTCATAACTGAAGGTCCATAGCAACCTTCACTTTCTTAAATATTTAACGCTTTTTTTTACCGTATAGTTATGATTCGTACTAAATGGATTTCAAATTTGAGCCCATTTTAACACCAATCCATAAACTGCCAACAATAAGTTGACTTGTCACAAAAATTAACGACTAGCCTTTTTCCTGCGCACTACGCACTCTAGCGAGACGTTCCTTCAACCAATCAACCATTTTTATCGCTAGTGCGACGTCATTTAAGCAACCAACCATTACATTTCGAACGTTTGCAACTCAACTCTTATTTAATGCTTAAAAATCAAAACAATAATATCGTTATTTTTTCGAAAAATAACATATTCTTTTAAAATTCATTATAATGTAAGTAAACTTTCAAAAACTTTTTATTATTTAATATTGTTTATTTTATTTCTAGATTTGCCTTTTATATGGGTTAGGTTTAGTATTATCTGACGCAAAAAACATCATCAACCAAACATCTTTAGGAAATATCTGCATTGAACAATTTGTTGGTTGAATGTTTTTTAAAACTTATTTAATTAAACATAGTCAGTTTTTTCGAATAAAAAAAATCTGTAAATTCACTGTTAACCAAGGCATTTGTTATGCACATCAAAAATTTTGGATAGGATTTTAAAAAAAATTAGTAAATTAAATAATATATATATATATTAACTTTTTTTAATACTCTTTATCACAGACACTGAAATGCTGACTTTCTCTTGCAAATAGTCACTCCTGTTTGGTTTTAAACTCAATTTGTAACCAAGTAATGTTTGTCAGTTACTGTTTGGACACAATTATTTTATTGACTACTAACAGGGCAAATCCTTCTTGGGCCAATGGAAATTGACGAAATTCAGCAATTTTTCCAAGAGCTTTAAATAATTATTTGTTGCAGCCATTTATACCAATGAAAAGAAAATATTAAAAACTATGTATGCCCACAAACTGCAAGCACCCTCTTATTCTTGAAGGTTACTAAATAATCATAGACAAAGACTGCTTTTGTCATTTCCAGGAGCTTGTAAAGTCACCAGAAATTATGAATAACTTTTCTGGTAACCATGTACAATAATTAAAAGAAGGGGATGTTAAACTTGCTTGCATCCAGGCACTGACCCAGAACAGTTTCAGGGTTACGCAAAAACAGTGTTCAGAAAACATGTTCAGGGTGGTAACAGAACCTGGAAATCAGGGAATTCTCAGGGAACTTTTTAATTCTGGAAATATCAGGGAATTTTTCAAATTTAGCAAAATATCAGGAAATTTTTTCCATTTCGGATTATTTAAACAGCAGGTTTAGGTTGTTCTTGCGATCACTATACTAGCGGACACTTCTTGACCAAAAGAAAGTATTCTGGTTAGTCTGATTGGCCTGAACCGGAGCTACAAAAGTAAACTCGACTATCTTCCTATCCACGCAGAAACAAAAAAACTGTCAATTATTATCAAACGTCAAATATGCTCCAAAGTCTCAACGCTGCATATGATGTTGCCCTTAACAGTTGCGTTGAGTGCCTACTCAGGTGTCAGCTCGTCACTTGACTGTGGTTCTAAATTACGACGCCCATTGCCAATAGCTCTCGTGTAGCTCAGCAGATCAAGCGGAAGCTCTAGTATGACAATAATTCAAACTAAACTTAACTAAAAAGTAATTGTAAAATCAGGGAATTTTTTATGAAAGTATCAGGGAAATCATGGAAATATCAGGGAGCTTTTTTTCAAGGATTTTGTTACCACCCTGATGTTGTTCTTAATGTCGCCAAGCTACAATAGTCGCTTTTCTAGGGACTAGGATTGGGCCCTAAGTTTGATTCATTTTTAAACTATTTATTTTCCAGTCGAGCCAAGCCTCTTTTTTGTGCATAGAATTCACAGCGTTCAGTCCCAAAACCTTCCACCTTTTGTGTCACTTGATGTTTGGTTTGACAACTTTCACAGTAAAGGTTGCTAAAAACAGCTTTACATAAGTAAACCGAAGTTGTGGAAAGAAAATTGATGTACCTATCATATATTTTAGCTATTTTCTTCTTTAATTCATCACATTTCCGAACAATGTGCCTATTCTATAGCTGTATCCACAGAAACAAGGTTTGTTCTGTTTGGAATGTGCCAAATAGCTTGCAGGAACTTAAAGTCACTGTGCCCTGCTTGCACCATTGGTCAGCTTCCGCCACAATTGGAGGGAATTTGGCTCTACTTTTTTTTCTTCTCCTAATTGAAATTTGTAAAATAATACTTAAAGCTGCTGAGTTTTAATAAAATGTGTCTATGGAACTTACTATGCTTCTATTATATTTATATCCTAAAAGAAATTTAAGCATGCCCAGAAAAAGATGAATAAGATACATGAAAAAATGTGCACAAGGTGTAAAAATTAATAATTAAAAAAAAATCGAATCTCCTAAACAAATATATATTTTCTATATGAGATGAAAAAAAAGCAAGAAATTGCTACTGGTCGGTAAAATTTACTGTACTATGTAGCAACTCACTGTTACTAATTTTCAAATTTTGCCAACCCCAAACTATATTTCACAGGGGAGTTCTGCTGACCCTTACTTGAGGCCAGTAGATATAAGTGTTGCCTTAAATATTTCTATTATTTATTCAATTTAGCTAATTAACATTTCAGATTTTAGGGATAATGTCGGTATCGTCCCCAATATTACCAACGGATCTGAGGGGGGTTCTGCTGACCCTTACTTGAGGCCTCTGGATCAGAGGTGCCGATCCCCCCCAGAGCTAACGACGCACCCCCCCTAGAAAATTATTATCCCCCCCCCCCCAAAAAAAAAAAAAACGGTGAGGATTTTTTTATTTATATGGGCTAATGGAGTACCTAACCAAAGTAGACTAACTACATTTTTACGGTGTATATAAAAAACCTTATAGTAAAATGATATTCTAAGTACCATCGAATGAGGTAACCAGGGCCGGATTTCTAAATAGGCTAAGTAGGCTGTAGCCTAGAGCTGCGAATTTTTTAGGGCGGCAAATTTCACGACCAATTAAAGCGGCATTCGGCAAAAAATATTATTATAAAGATACGAATATTTTTAAGAAAGAAAACAAATATTTTACATTAATGCGTAAACCGTAAATGTATATATAATACTAATATTTCGTAGCAAACATGGTAGAGCTGCGAGGGCAATTGCACCTCTCCTCCCGGATTTCGAAATTGAAAGAAAAATAGTCGAACAGTTTTTTTTTAAAAATCGCCTATTTCGCTTTAGATTTAGCGTGTAAAGGTACATAGATGATTCTAATATGTGTATCTTTTTTAAACAACACATACCACCCTATTTTGCAGCTAACCAGCTACCTTTCCCCGAAGGGGGAGAATATTGTGACAGGGGCGGCAAATCAATCGTATAGTCTACAAGCGGCAAATCTTTAAATCCGGACCGTAACTTTGTCCCAAGAAATAAAACCCTAGTTAGTGACTTTCTCCTTAAATATTTTTCTAATGATAGGTCAAAGCAGATAGTTGCCCCTAATCGAAAAAGGGAAGCACCTTTTGTTGGAATATCTTTTATAATACGGAATTACAAGCTAATTTACAATTTAATTACAATTTAATTTTCCTTTAAAAAGGTTTTTTTTACAGCAAAAGCTATCGGTATCTAAATAATTGGTAAAAATTCCGCTCAAAATTTATGTAATTATATTATTTTTTAAATCAATAAAAATAGCCGGACACGTGATCCAATCAAAAACGGCTTCCAATTAATTCCCTCAATTCTTAATGCATAAAAAAGTTGATCTTGGTATAGCTTTTTATCTAATACAACACATTTGGCGTTATCAAACAAATCAGAATTATTTTATAATGTTTACAGAGGTAGTTCCACTTAAAAAAAACTAAAATTTAAAAAATTAAAGTTAAATATAACAAAATTCTTACCGTGAAACTCGGAATTGAACTATTTAATTATATTTAATCACCAAGACCCACACATTTGAGTTTTGACACAAGACAAGTATTTTCCTACTGATTCTAAAGCAATCATTTAGTTATTTTGGCTTCGAGTCTAATCTGGCGGGAAAAAGTCAGAAATATTATCTGAAGGTCATTAATTTGTAAAACTGTTAAACAAAGTTCGAAAGAATCGAAAGATTTATGAGCCAGCTGCAAAATATGGCGGGAACATCTCATTGATACCATTGGCAAACGTCATCAATTCACCGAAATGTTTTATAAACTGCGTGAGATTTATGAGTTTTTAAACTTAGTTACAGTGATCATATTGTTTATTGGACATAATTGTCAGAAATCTTCGTCTGGTATGGTATGGTAGACGCCATCGCACATAATTTATAACTCTTTTTTTTCCTGGTGTTGCTTCGAATTATGGTTACCCATTCATATTCTTTGAAGGCAAATAAAATATACAAAAATTGGAGCCACTTTTGATTTTCTTGACACTTTGTGTCTGCGTCGTTGACCCCCCCTTGTAGGCACCCCTGCTCTGGATATAGGTGTTGCTTAAAGTATTTCTACTATTTTATCCAATGTAGCTCAATTAAATTTCAGATTTTCGGGCATAATGTTAGTATTGCCCCTAATTTAATTATACCTATGGATCTGATGGGGGGTCCGCTTGATCTGCTGATACTTGCTTGTGACCACTGTATATGGGTTATTGCTTAAAGTATTGATAACCTATTATTTTATCCAATTTAGCTAACTAATTTATTTCAGATTTTCGGGCATAATGTCGGTATCGCCCCCAATATTACCGACGGATCTTAATGGGACCTATGATTCTCAAAGTGTAGGGGACACTTCCCTACTTCCTGAGAAGCTATACACGTGCGAAGTATGTAACAGATCATTCAAGCAAAGGTACTGTAACTCCTATTTTAGTAAGATTTTTTTTAAAGTAAATTAATACGAGGGTCTGTTGCTAAGAAGCATGTTTTCAGAACTTTAACAATAATCAAAATAGCCAAAAGGGTGCTTCAGTTAAATTTCAACCGAATTAAATGTTGTTTTTTATCCAACCTTTATCTAGCTTTTCTGACTGTTTGATTGTCGCAGGGCTCCCACCGAGTCACTATTCTTACTAAAAGTCACTTTTTTTTCTTTAGTCACTAAAAGTCACTATTGGCCAAAACTAGTCACTAAAGTCACTATTTTTTTTAATTCTACGCTAACCTTTTATTCAGAAATTCTGTGCATATTGATAAATATTTTGATTTTTTTTCTTAAATATGAATAGAAAAAAAATTGTTTCAGTGAAATTAGTTTCAAATGAATGAAATGTATGTGAATTACTGTCAAACATAGATAATGTTTAAAATCACTTTAACAAGGAAATTTTGAAGTACCATTTTGACCGCCACTGTAAATATTCGCCATCGTATTTTGAACTTGGGTGTACCTTTATTTGACAAAAACAATGTTCTGATCTTTTTTTTTATTTATGTTTGTGAACATTTGAAGGGTGAAGTTCCTTGCGATTAAGAATGCTATCAACAAGAGAGTGCTTTCTGAGATTTGTTTTCTAAAGTGCCATAAGGGTTAAAATTAATTGTAATTTAATGGAGCAAACACTACGATAAGTAGTGGAATGGTACCAGCATTTATTCATTCCTAATAAAATGGACACATGAAAGTCCTTGATGAAGATCCTGATATGAGGGAAAAGGACATACAGGAATGTTAAAAGATGAATATGAAAATTCTGATCCAAATGTTTGGAAAATAGTTTGTATGATTAGTAAAATAAATTATGTTTGACAAATGTTTCACAAACTAGTTCGAGTATTTTTTCAAATTTTCAATAAATAATTTTACAATAAAACAGTCAAACAATTTTCAAAAAGTGAAATTCTATTGCCCCGTTAGGCGTTAACAGCTAGAGAATTTTTAGTAGAAAATGTTTGCATTGGATTAGCACAGACTAAAAGTACCCGCTATTTCAACCAGTAGATTGACTTAATATTTAGCCCCTGTTTGTTGCATGCTTATTTAAATTAAAATTATCCAACAACAGGTTTGTTTTTACAAATATAGTGCTGGATAAAAATCAATTCGTGCTTAAATAAAAACAAAATTGCTGCTTAAATTTTCTGTGGAAACTAAATGCTACGATTCCCATGTCGTCTTTTAGATTGATTTGATTAAAATAATCAAAACTTTAAACCAAAGAAAATTGATTTTTTTTACTAAACTGGTTACATTTGCCACATGACTTTTATAAAGACTTCGGGCATTAATTGCATGCTATGTCTAGAAGTTAGGGAGCCTTTGGGTGTCAAGTTACAAACTTTGAGTTTGAGATATCAGTATATGATTTCAATATTTTGCCGATGAGTTCTATATTTAAGTCACTTTTTTAGTCACTTATTTTTTTTCAAGTGGTCACTATTCTCACTTTTTTTCCTCTGTTTCTTGGTGTGAACCCTGTTGTCGAGATTACGATTTTTCGTTATAGCTAATTCTGTCATTTGTTGCAGTCTAGTTTTTTGTTCCCTAAATCATTATGCATTTTTGAATTTTCATTAAATTGTAGAAAGCAGAATTTTTCAAAATTGAAAAAAAATTATAAAAAGTTGGCCCAGTGAAATTTCCTTAATAGACCCCTGGAATATGTCACTTTGTTTCACAATAAAAGTTGTCCATAGTTATAGAAAATAATGTTTTCGTCATAGTTTTTTTTTTTTATCTACAAAATCTCCAACCTGTCCTTGGTAAGAGGATTCAGAGCCTTGCTATTTTAAATATAGTAACTTGTATGCTTTTCGATTACGGTAAACTGTTTGTTTTTATTAATTATTGCGTAAGATAATGCTGTATAGTGTATTTATTAGTTGCAAAGGTTTATTAGTAGCCAAATGTAAAAAAAAACTAAAATCCATTGAAAATTTTGCTCGTGTAGTTCTAGTGCACCTTTAATTAAACCAAACCACCCTATCAAAAAATTTTAACTTTTTTTCTTTCAAAGCATGTTATTGAAAGAAGAATGTATGTCAATTTTTTTATTTTACAAATTAATTTTTAAAAATTATGCTTATTTAATTTCTATTAATATGCTCTACATCTATAATTTCCTGCTTTATGATTTGGTGGTGATGTTTTTACACAATACCGCTTGTCATTTATGAGTTAAAGTTGCACCAAGTAACAACAACATTAAAATAAATAAGTAACTGTGATTAGGTATATGGATGTAGAGTATTACAACGAGAACAATCTTGAGAACTAAAAATGAATCCTAATCCATAGCTGCTAGTATTTTGATTGATGTAGCAATGCAACAATACCATGTTTGGCAAAATACCTAATATTCAGCTCACATTTAACAGTATTTAATACTTTTTTCTTGCAGATTTGAAGCTGTAATGTTAAAATACGGATACATTAATTTCAATACACTTATAAACCAAATTTTTAGTGTAAATAACAATTGATATACTAACTATCGATTGAAAATAATACCTTTGTTTTGTAATCCTTAAGAAACTAAAATGCTATACTATTATTTTCCAAGTGTTTTTGAATGAAAGATTTTTAGGCTATTTAAGTTTTTTTATTGTTAAAATAATTGATTTGGCAAGTGAAAGTTGTGTAGTGTTACACACTCCTAGTTTTTCAGTTGTTTTTAGCTTGAAATTTGCAAACAAAAAAAATTAGGAAGTGCAAACGGCCTCATCCTGTTATTTTCACGGGAGTGAAAAGAGAGGGTCTGGAGAGGAAGTGTGTATGAAAATCTTTTGGTGGACTTGACCCCACCGCTTGACGCCCCTCCCCTTCTCCTTTTTATATAAGCAATTCACTTCTAAGGTATCTGATTGGGTGAAACTGATCAAAATCATTCTATGTATTACACTACCGGTCGGCCTAGCATTAAATTAATCCTTTAACTAAACATAAAGTGCATAAAAGGAAGTAAAGCAATCAATCATATCTACAAAATATAACAGTCTTGTTTTGTACTCTCAAAGTCCATTACAAAACTCCAAAATACACTTTCTAAATACATCAATAAAAATATAAAACATGCAACCGAGCCGCACTTTACTCAGTAGGAGTTGGTGGACCGACACGACTAGAGCTACATGCGTTCATATCCCAACAATATCTTTTTATGTGACAGAATTTTTATAGGTGATGAATGCATGTTCCAACTTTCATGGAATATAACTTAATATATAACAAATACAAATATACTTAAATATGCTATCTTTCTTCACCAGGTGCCGACTGAAACACCATCGCGTCGTCCATGGCAACCGAGACCAGTACAGCTGCGTTGTATGTGGGAAGAAATTTGCATGGCGCAACAATCTCATGCAACATCTTCTTGTTCATACTGGGGAGAAATCCCACTCATGCGAACAGTGCAATCGTGCATTCTCGTGCAAAAGTTCGTTGGTGCGACACTTGCGAACTCACACGGGGGAGAAAAATCATACGTGCGAAATCTGCGGCAAAGCATTTTCGGAAAAAGGATCGCTCAAGACTCATCTACTGACACATACGGGGGACAGGCCTTTTCCGTGCACTATGTATGTGTAACATTGTTGCATTTAATTAGGTCCCCATAAATTTGTTTTAAACTAAAAGTGTTTTTGAGCTTTATCCCAAGGATGGAAGAAAACAAATAAATGAATGGTTTTATTTTATTTAAACCACATTTTTAAACAATTTTTTGTTATAAGTTTTTGAATTTTTTTATTTAAAAAATCCAATTCTTGAAATACATTACACATATTTGCATTAATGTCGGCTCGTCACCTGACTATGGTTCTAAATTACGACGCCCGTCGCCAATAGCCCTCGTGTAGCTCTAGTGCGATAAAAATAACCTAAATCAAACTAAATAAAATATTTGCATTAATTGTTCTAATAACTAATATTCCAATAAATTTTTACTCTAATAATAATTTAAACAGTCAATAATAATGATAAAAAAGTCACAAATGTAATTAAAAAATTATTACTGAATATTCAAACAATTAATTATGCACATTATGTGTGGCAATATAGGTGAAGTAATTAGTATTACCATAAATATAGTACATATATTACTATAACATTTAAATCATGAATGAATTTAATTTTATTAAATATTTATGAAATAATATCAGGCTAAAGAAGATATTTATGTGTAACATGCAACACCGATTTTGTTTAGTGTTGGGATCAACATTTTACGAACATATTACATAGTTTTGACTAAACAATTCATTTTTAAAACCCTTATCGAAATTTCAATATGCTTATCAACCTGGTAAGTCAACTGAAACAGCTCTGTACGACCTATTTACGGTTCTTGATAGGGCAGTCAACCAAAAGGAACTGGCCTTGGCTACGTTCCTTGATATAGAAGGGGCTTTTGACAGAGTTCCAACTGAAGCCATTGTAAGAGCCTTACATAGAGTTGGAACAAATGGGATTGTCTGCTCTTGGGTGGAAAATCTGCTTAAAACTAGAATTGTTACATCCAGCTTTCTAGGTGCTGTGGTCAGAGTTGATAGCTGTAAGGGCTGTCCACAAGGGGGTGTACTTTCCCCGCTTCTTTGGTGCCTTGTTGTTGATGAACTTCTTTGCAAAGTTAACACCATGGGCATTCACTGCATCGGCTATGCTGATGACATCACCATTGTCGTAAGAGGGAAGTTCCCAAACACAGTCGGTGATCTTATGGGAAGTGCCCTAAAAAAGGTAGAGGGATGGTGTAATACTGTTGGGTTGACAGTAAATCCTGATAAGACCCACCTGGTTCCCTTCACTAGAATGAGAGCTAATAAAATCAATAACATTAATGCTCTTAAGTTCTTCGGAAAAAGCCTTACTCTTGTAGACGAGGTAAAATATCTTGGAGTTATCTTTGATAAAACGCTTACTTTTTCAAGCCACCTTCAACACTGCATCAATAGGGCAAAAAGGGTCTTTTGGGCATGTAGAAGGGCTATTGGAAAAACATGGGGATTATCTCCTAAAGTAATGTACTGGATATACACCGCGATTGTATGTCCCAGTGTCTCGTATGGGGCCATTGTCTGGTGGGGTAAAACTCTTAATAACACTGTTAGAATGCAACTTACCAGTCTCCAAAGAATGGCCACAATAGCCATTACAGGGGCAATTAGAACCACACCATCTGAAAGCATGGAGATTCTACTTGATTTGTTACCCCTTCCAAAGAAAGTCGAAATGGAGGCAGTCTTGTGTGCTGATAGGCTTAAACTTACTGGTGACTGGAAGACTGCCAATGAAACTACTACTTTTAAAAACCTTGGAACTCATGTTCAAGGGCATCTTTGCCTTAATGCAAACAAGGACTGGATTCTTAAGCGATACAGTTTTGCGGACAGCTATTCCATACATATTCCCACACGTACGGAATGGGATAGCTGCCAGATTAACACTAAGAGTGCTAATGAGGTCTGGTTCACAGACGGGTCTAAAACGTCCTCAGGAACAGGCGCTGGGGCCTATTGTGTCTCTAATAACACAAAGATTTCTTTCTCTCTTGGGAACCTTGCCACAGTGTACCAAGCTGAAATTGTCGCTATTCTAGCCTGTGCACACAACTGTCTTGACAGGAATGTTAGGGACCAAAAGATTAGGATCTTTTCAGATAGTCAGGCAGCATTGCTTGCACTGTCCAAACAATGTTTCTCTTCTAGCATTGTATGGGAATGTCACCTGTCCCTCTTAAGTTTGGCTCGCCTTAATAAAGTGTCCTTATTTTGGGTACCCGGGCACAGAGGGATTGAAGGAAACGAAACGGCTGATATTTTGGCAAAAGCGGGATCTAAGACCGCTTTCATAGGGCCTGAGCCCGTGCTAGGTCTTCCACATAATTCTGTTAGAAAGACCATTAGACGGCTGTTCCAGGCCTATAATTTTACAAATTGGCAAAGGGCAGCCGATCAAAGGCAGGCTAGGGAGCTTAATCAGAGTGCTCCATGGCGGAGAGCCAAGGAGTTACTTAGCCTTAGCAGGAAAGAGATTCGTGCAGCTATTGGTTTATTAACAGGTCACTGTGCTCTCAATAGACATCTGAGTATAATGGGTGTGAAAGATGACTCTCTCTGTAGGGCTTGTCAACAGGTTGAGGAAAGTTCGTTTCACGTTCTCTGCGAATGTGACAACTACTCTGCACAAAGATTTGAGTATCTTGGGTACCATTGTATCGATGCCTGGGAGGTTGATAATTTATCAATCAGGGATATTCTGAAGTTCATTTCAGCAATCGGCCTGCTTCAAGGTTAAACGATGGGGTTAGTACAATAGACCAGTGGTCGCGGTGCTTGGCCCTGACGGGCCACCCCACTCAAGTCATAAGTCATAAACAATTCCACAATTCAATATATACTCTTACTGTTATATTGATAATAATGCTGAAATTATTTGAGTTGTTTTGCGATTAGCAAAACTAAACTTATTTTCAAAATAAATGCAATATAATACTTTTCTTTATAAAATAAATAAAAAATAGTTAAAAATCCTTGGTTTTTGAAAACAATAAAAAAAACATTGAACGGGGCATTCGTACTAGTTTACTGCAGAATTTCAACTAACTAAAAAAAAGTCAAAAATACCCTCTCCTTTTCATTTTGTTATTATTATTAGTTATGCTGAATTTATTTGAGTAATTTTGTGAAACGTAAAACAAATTTACAAAATGAAAAATAAAAAATTTAAACACTAAAAAGGTAAAATAAAGAAATTTAATTTCTGAATAATTAAAAATTCTTTGAAAAACAAAAAATATGGGCGTTTTTTTTACGGGAAAAAAAACATTTGGATTTAACCCTTGTCGAAACCTTACCAACCCATCTTTAGCCTGATACTGAATTTATAGGGGCATCCTTTCAGCTGAACGTAAAATTAACTGACTTGTTTTTTTGTAAAAAAAATCATTCTAACCATAGCTGCATAATATGTTGATGTAAATAAGAATTTGTTGTTCGGTAAACATGTTTCGAATTCAGAAATTAAAATTACAAATTTATCTGGAAATTTGTAGCTTTATCCTATATGTTGCATTTAAACATTTCGGTAAAATTTACTGAGTTTAAAAATGTTATGTAACAGTTATTGGGCTAGACTTTGATCTAATTTTTCTGTATATGTTTGTATCATGTGATAAATGATTGATCAACTACTTACTTCTAACACATTTAAAATTTCTTTACTTTTCTGCTTTTAATTTGAATTTCAGTAAATTTGGTAAATTTTACGAACATGTTGTTGACAATTACGGAAAATGATCACAAATGTTATACAATTATTTGATAACACATTTTGGTTGATTGTTTAAACGACAAGCAAAACCTCTTAAATGAGCGAGTAAAAATAATCTGATTATTTCCACATTGTAGGTGTGAAAAGGCATTTTCCACATCAAGCGCCTTGGATCGTCATACGTTTACACACACTGGCGAGAAGCCATACAAATGCAATGTGTGTCGCAAAGGATTTTCGCAAAAGAGCACTCTTGAGAGGCATAGGATGACTCACGGTGGCCAGACCAGAAATATTTGTGACAGATGTCATGAGGTATGGAAGTGTAATGATTGAAATTATTTTGTCATAAACTGGGATTGGAGTAACACGTTACTTGTGACAGTTGCTTTTGTGAGGTAATGCCATTAGATTTTTCAGAATATAACTTTTAACGGTAACGAAGTAAAAAGAAAGTTTGTACATTTTCCCTTGCTTAACACGCCGTTCTTCACTGCTATTTTGAAATGTAACTCGCTTTAAAATTAAATAAAGCATTTTATCAATTCTAATTGCTGAGGTGAAAATGTGCTTACGTTTCTTTAACCTTGGTCCTCTTCGAAAAATAGTACGATGGTTAAATTGCAATTGTTCGTATAACTTTCTTTCTTATAAATTCTAAAAGAAAAGGAAAGGCTAATCTTTATTGAGCTGCACGAAAGGAAATGGTCTATTATCTGACTGACTCCTCGACGTAATTTTTAAAAAATAATTTCTAAAAGTAATTGTTCTTGTAATAAGTAACTGTAACAGCGTTACTTTTTAAAAGTAACTTTCCTATCAATGGTCAGAAACCTTAGTGAACTCACTTTTATGTAGTCATTGTGTTAGGACATAAATATAGGGACCCAAGTCTTGACCTGGGTCAATAAGAGTAAACTATGTTGCTGGACCTATTACGTTCAAGAAAGTTTTTGAGTTTCAGCAATACCTTTAAAACTTAAAAAGTTCTATGGCAGCTACCCATTTCACTTGTAATATTTTTTTAAAAAACCTTATTATGACCTTCAAAAAGTACTAGGAGCTCGTGTAACAAAGTTGCAGTTCATAGCACTTCCCATTTTTTCAGCAATGCCTTTAAAACCTTAAAAGTTCTATGATATTCTCTGTTTTGAATGTATTTAGAAAGTTGTCTAATGTCTATGCAATCCCAAATACACGTTATATATAATTTATTCACCTTTTCTTAAATGAACTTGAACCTTCCTGGACCTCTAAGTGTGTTACTTGAAATCAAAGTCGCATTCTAACAGTCTTATTGCTGAATTCATAATCTTCTTAAACAGTATCTCTTAACATAACTTGCATTTCTGTTTCTTTCTACCTACAGGTCTTTCCCAACAGAAACTCCCTGCGATTACATCGCAAGACCCATGCAGGGGAGAAAGAGTACATATGTCACCACTGCGACATGCCTTTTCGCGACAAGCTAAACCTTGCTAAGCATTTGCAAACGCATGCAGTTGAGAAGACTCATGTTTGCCAGTACTGTGATGCGAAGTTCTCTGACCAGAATGCTCTTAACAAGCACCTACTCACACATCCCGAAAGGTATGTGTTAACTTAAAAGGGAATGACTGCAGGTCTCCAAACAAAAGTACTTATGTGTTAAACCAATGGGGGAAAGTCAAGTTTTTCTAAGCCAATAGCCCTTGTGTCGCTCTAGTGCGACAATAGTTCAAACTAACCTAATCATGTTTTTCTAAGCCATATTTCTTTCTGACTTTTCAAGTTAAAATTACTTGAATATTCAAATTTTAAAATCTAATGATAGAAGCAATTCTTAAGTTGATTGGTATAACAGTTGGAATTCAGCAGATTCTTTATTTTTTTATATTCAAATGCAGTAAAATATGTGAACTTCAGATTATTTGCTTGAAATATTTGTGAAGTCATAGTCCACTATTTTGGATATAAATGAACTTTACATTGTTCAAAAAAATACGCCCATATCAATTTAACCTTTTTTTTTATATTTAAACTCAAAACCAAATTTTCATACTTATCACTTTTTCACTCTAGCATTTTGTTGTTAGAGAAAAGAAGAAGAATTATTCAGTCAGTTTTATTTATTGAACCTCGTTTGAGGATTTTGTTTACAATTAAAATCGCAAATTAACACACAAACACTATACTATAATAGGGGTTTTTTTTTAAATTATTTGACAGTCTAACTGTGACCAATTGTCTGGAAAAAATTTTAATTTAGCATTTAATAAACTTTTTTAAGATGTATACTTCCATTTGCTAACCTTTTGAATGTACTATACATGTTATTTTCATTGAGAAAAATATTTGTTAGTTTTATAATTTTGTGTTTGGCCTTAGTAGAGATACCTCTTAAAATAGTGTAGACTGCAGAATAGTATGATATAGGCTAATGTTCAATTATTTTAATACACTGTATTAACTATGTGCTATAAATTATTTCAAATCACTTAAGGGAAAGTCTAACACCTCCTGTCCTTTTTTCACTTCCCATATGAAATCTATGGGGAAATATTTAAGACACGCTGCCTTTACTGTTAAATTTTTATAATAGCATTTTTTGTATAAAGAAATTCTAGAAGTTTCCTTAATGATCCTTTCTGAAGCATTTTATTTAAACAAAATTTCGTTAGATTCAAATTTTGAATTCAAATTCTATTTTAATCAGATTTAAAATGTTATGCCTTACGGCTAATTAAAATGAAAGTTTTTTGGGTGTCTAGAAAACTTCTTGGATTTCCTTATGCACAAATCAGCTAGTTGATAAACTTAAAATCAAAGACAATGTGCCTTAAAAGCTGTTCCATAACAGACTTAACATGGGAAGTGAAAGAAAGACAGCAGGTGATTGACTTCTGCTTGAATTTGTCATAATTTTGAGTCAAAATTAAGGAGTAAACTAGTTGGAATGCCCTGATCAATGTTTTTTTTGTTGTTGTCAAAAACAAAGAAATTTTTAACTATTTAGAATTTTTTATTTTTTTTTACTAATAAAAGTTTAAAATAGTATTTATTTTGTAAATAAGTTCTACTTCTTACAAAACAACTCAAACAATTCTCGCATCACTAACAAAATAACCCTCTTCCACAGGGAAAAGCCCCATGTATGCGACCAATGCGACTTGGCATTTGCTGACGAGACTGGCCTGGCGAAACACGTTCTGACCCATGCAGGAGAGAAGCCTCACGAATGCGACCACTGCGACATGTTCTTCTCTGAGAAAAGCGGCCTGGACGAGCACCTCCTAACCCACAAATCCGACAACAAAGAAATGTTTGGGTGCGACAGATGCGACAAAACATTCACCAACGACTACAATCTCATGCAACACTCGATGACGCATAATTTGGAGCCTTTGCTTGTGTGTGACCACTGCGATGCAAAGTTCGCTGATAAGCGTGATCTGACAAAGCATGAGCGGACGCACGCAGAAGTGAAGCCGCTGGCTTGTACCAAATGTGATATGATGTTCCGCGCCGAGGCGGATTTAGCGAGACACTTTTTAAACCACGCCACGGAAAAGACCTATAAGTGTGATAGGTGTCAGATAGCGATGCCCGACAAGGCGACGCTGTCGAAACATATTTTGATGCACGCCGGGGAGAAGCCTTATAAATGCGAGTATTGTTCGAAGGTGTACGCCAAACGTGAAGCTCTCACGCGGCATCTATACACACACACAAACGTGAAGCCGTACTCTTGTTTTGTGTGTCGGAAGACTTTCTCGGAAAAGAGCAGCTTAAAAAGGCACTTGCTGATACATACAGGGGAGAAGGACTTTAAGTGCCATTTGTGTGAGAAAGCCTATTCAAGGAAGTACTTGCTGGGGGTTCATATTTTATCGCATGGGAACGAGAGACCTAAGGAAATGCTCATGATTGACGACTCTCAGTCTCAGGACATGGTCTGACCAATGTTGAATTGACTTGATAGTTTATGGTGTTCAGTTTCCAAGGGTAGATTTTCAGTATAAAGAATCCTCTCTTTATAATTTTGTTTCATTATTAAATAAAAACTGATACATTTCAGGCAAAATTCGCCTTTAAAAATATGAGTAATGTAATTTGACTGCCTTTTTGTGATCCAAATATATACCTAATTTAAGTATGTTTCTTTTGAGATGCTTAACCTATTAAGCTGATACTTCTCATTTTGTCTTGAATTGGTTGTTTCTGTTAATATTGTTCTAGATTGCATCAGTGTTTTTAAGTCAATCCAGAGAGAAAGCCCCTAGATGTATGCCAGCAGGTTTTTTTTTTACTAATTTCTAATTTATAGTAAATTTCAAATTTATGACTTGAAATTTTTGTACAGGTTTATCTTGATATTTATTTGATCTTGATGCAAAAATTGTTTGGTTTTTGTTTTCATTCTGGGTAAATTTTTAACTACAGAAGAAGTCAAATCTTTGATGCAATGTAGAGCATTGTTTAGCCAAATTGAAATGAAAATTTAAAGAGCATTTTGTAAGCAAAGTGGTCCCGTGTTAATTGAAGCTAACTTTGGAGTTCCCTCAAGATCAAATAAAGAACAGCATGTTCAAATGCAAACATTTTGGGTCGTTAAATTTCAAAATTATTGTTGATTTGAAAATAGCAATAAAATTGCAAGGCATATATGTCAGATTTTTATTTCTGGATGGTTCCTCCCAGGCGGTCTATATTTTGCAGACATGAATTGAATTTGTGTGATATTAGCTCTTACAATTAAGAAAAGAATATAAGAAAAACTTGTTGGTATCCACACAAGTATATATGACGTGGAACTCGTAACAAAATCTCTGCTTTGATTGGTCATTTTCACCACATGAACCATTATAGCCAATCAAAGTAGAGATTGCTGTCATCTTCTAAACCTTAAGTCTCCAAAAGTGTTATAAATATTGTGGTTTATTTTAGAATTCTTCTAAGCCTCACTCTTGAGATAGATCAGCATTAGATAACTTTCAGTTTGTTGCGATTCTCAGCATGTATTTTGTTTTATATAGCTATAAATCTATGTTTTTGTAGTGTAAACCAATTTAGGTTTAAATATCAGCTTTTAATTTACATGCAATAATATTCTTTATAGTTTTCATGCACCAATGTGAAATTACTGCAATAAAGGCTGACTAGTCTGATTTTTTTACATACAGCTAATAAAAAAATAACCCCTTTGGTTATTGGCCGCTAATTGTGGTATGATTATTCGTAATGTAATAAAAAAATATTTTGAAATGACTTCAGGTCTTCACCAAAATCAATAATGTTCCTTTTAAAAAATAACTCTTAATATACATATTTCTAGGAGGAATAATGGTCAGATAATTGGGGTTGGTAACTTTTTTTTCTACATTTGTACAAATACTGAGAATTTATTTTCAATTGGGAACCTTTCCAAAATTTTGGAATTTAGTTTGGAACTATTTAAGTTTTTTTCTTTTCTTTGCCCAATTCTAAATTTATTTCTATATAAATAAAAAAAAATACTGAATTGCAAAGTAATAGGTATATTGAGAAATGGAAGTGGTTGCTATATAGGAAATAAGACCTTGATATCTGTCAGCAATTAGAAAGATTCCAGAGTTATATTTTTTGTTTTCAAAAATGTTTTGTCTTTGATATCAAAGTTACATATTTATTTGACTATTTATTGTTTGCATGACTGTTATGATGATCTATCTTCTGTATTTTTCTTTAATAAAAATGCTTAAAAATATTGTTTGGTGTCTCGATCGCATAGTTCCTTTACTACTTTCAATACAATATCTTCATATTTATAATTTACATTTTTGCTTTTGGGACTATAAATAATATATTAATTAAGCTTGCAAGTTAATGCTTTTTTCTTTTTATGGTAAAATAAAGGATGGAGGAAAATAAAAACGCTTTATTTATTCATCGCAAACTACTGGACCTATTAAAATTGTGTTTTTAACTACACCAATGCCAGACATCTTAAAGTGTAAGTTAAGATTCTTTGTTTTAATGGGCATGTGTCCTCACAGAAATGCTGAATGAAAATAAATTATTTCATATGCCTCGATTGGTGTACCAAAGTCACGTGGGAACACAGCACCGATCGAAGAAAATACAGGAATGAAATTTATATTATTAGATAGATAAGAAACTCTTCACCTGAGAAACAAGTCAATAGTATTGGACTGTAAATAAATTGACAACAAAATTAAGTATGAATATATTTTATTAGTTTTTTTTATTCAACTGCTGAATAGTTTTGTTGTCATTGTGGCTTATCCCTGGAAACTTGCAGAAATGACATCTTGGAACCTATCTGAATCAAACATCAGATCTGTTGCATGATGTTATTTCTAACCACAAGAAAGTAGGGATTATCATGCATAGATTTTCCTGTATTCCACGATCTTGCAGAATAATTACTGGATAGTAAGACCCCCTTTATTTTAGGTCAAGCTATATGGGCACACGTGGGGTATCCTACATCAGTCCATTTTCGGTTATGTCTTATTTAAATCTAACTCAAGAGGAATTTTTCAAAATATGGAAACAGAGCAACTTTTTTGTGGTAGAATAATCCATATTTTTACAGTGAAATTATATGATTACTTTATCCAAATAAACTAATGCTTATCTTCCGATTGCTCGAGCTTTGATTAAATACTTCTGTCACGTGATAAAAATTTATCACACGACATATTTTTAAAAGCAGATCAACGAGTTAACAAGTTACAATTATAAAATTTTATTTATTAGTAAAAAAAATTAGTATTATTGGTTAACAATACTTAGACTGATTTCATTTTTAGCAATTTAATTCATATCACACACGAAACCATGGCAACATCGGCTTGTCTTTTTAATTTTATTTCCTGGACCTAACTATTAAATTCGGTATATATTTTAAGAAAAGTAATCCGTGATATGGCGCTGGTGTTATG
>JAFNEN010002137.1:0-18145 GCA_019343175.1 Oedothorax gibbosus
AAAAAATTTAGGTTTTTGCGGGAATTTTTTTTTTGTCCCAAATTAATTTTTTGGGGCAAAAACCTTAAATTTTGGGAAATTTTTTTTCTGGTTTTTTTTTACGATGACAACAAAAAAATAATTTTGTCGGGCTTTAAACTGTATTTCCCCATTAAATTAGAAGTATCTTTTTTTTTCCCCTTTGGGGTTTTTTAAATTTTTTTTTTTTAAATTTTTTTGTTCTTTTTCGAATTTTTGATTTTTCTTACGAAATAAAAGTATTCTTTTATAAAAATTTTAGATACTTTTTTTCTGTTTCCCCTGGGTTTTTTTGCTAACTATTTATTGGCTAGCTTTCAATTCCTTGATCAAATAATGCATGTTAATGAGTTTTTTGAAGTGAAAAAGTTTTATCATTTTTGTAACGCTTTATTTTTAATTTTTTGGGCTATTTTTTTTCCCTTGACAAATTAATTTGGGGTGAAAAAAAAACCTTTTAAAAAAATTTCCCCTTTTTTTTAGTTTTACCAATTTAATTTTTAAAAGAAAATTTTGCGTGAAAGTTATATTAGCTTTTTTTTTCCCTAATCAGGGAAAATTTGTGATAAATTGCCCATTTAAATATATATCCTTACTGGGGAATCTAAAAAGTTTTAAATGAATCAAAAAAAGACAAAAGGTTTTGTTCATATTGCAAATTTTGGTTTTATTTTAAATTTTTTATAAATTTGGGGGGAACATTCTTTTGGAAATACTTGCTATTTTTAAAAAGGTCCTTATTTCTTATTCTTCTAAATTTTTATATCTCGGGCAAAAAAAAACCCTTTAAAAATTTTTAAAATTTTCTATGATTTTTTTAAAAATTATTTTAATTTTAGCAAATTTTTTTATTTCTGTAATTTTTTAAAATTTTCTTGCCTTATAGAAAGAATAAAATAAACCAAAAAATTTTCACTGTTTTCCCCCGGGGAAGGAATTTAAAAAATTCCAAAACTTTTCCCCCTTTTCCCAAAACGTATTTTCATAAAAAAAACCATTTTCCCTTTTAAAAAGGGGTCTTTCAGTCCCTCTACCTAACACAATCAGCACCTGGCCGGCAAAATTTTATAATGCCCCTCCATATTTGGGACTGCACATAATGAAGGGAAAAAACTTCCTTTTGGGGAAATGGGGAATTTCCCCCTATTAATTCTTTTTAGAAAATGTTTAGGAACAACTTTTTTTATTTTTTTTCGGAGTTTTTTTGAAATTTCCCCCTTTTAAAATTTTCATTACAAAAACTTTTTTTCCCCCTTTTTAAAAAAAATTTTATGAAATTATTTAAATTGGGAAAATTAATTTTGGTTTTTAAAAAACAAAAAAACACTTTCCAAGTCGGGGGGGGATGCGAGCCCCTAAGTTACCCTCCCCCCTACTGTTTTGCCTGGTATTGCGGCTGTACACATGTGCATGCCTTGGCTGGCGGGGAAAGGTTTTTTGGGGGTTTTTTTGGGGGGAAAAAGAACAGGCTTTTCAAAAGGATTCAATACTGAAAAAGTTTTTTAAAAATCCTGAAGTAAATTCCCCAACCAAAAAATTTTTTTGAAATTGAAGAGCTTAGGGGGAAGGGGAAATGCAAGTGAAAAAAAAATAAAAAAAAAAAATGAGCCTAAAATTTTTCGTTTGCACCAACTTTAAAAAGGGAAAATTTTAAAAACAAAAAAAAAACTATTTTAAAATTTTTGAAAAGGGGAAATTGTTACTTAAAAAAATTGTTTAAAATTTTTCATTGACACAAAATTTTTAAATTTTTTTTTTAAAAATGTCACTTGCACTTTCCCCTTCCCTAAGCCTTCAATTATGCGCCCCTATTTTGTTTCCCCATTACTTTAAAAATTAAATATGCCATGGGGCTTCAGATATCAGAAACCCCCCCATTTTTTTTTTCTGCCCTCCTAAATAATGGTTGCAAAAAAGTAAATAAGGGGAAAATTTTTAAGTGTGCTTTTAAAAATTTTTTTTGGATATTTAAAAATCAAAAACGAAATTACAAATATTATAAAAAAAACTATCAAAAAAAAATTCTTTTCTTAGAAAAAATACATAAAAAAATTTTTTTTTTTCTAATCTGTGAAGTGAATTACCTTTAAATTTTAAAAAAACCGCTTGCAATTTTATTAAAAAAAAATTTCGTATTTTAAAAAACCTTTTAATTTTAGTTAACAAATTTTTTTTAAAAGGTTTGTTTTTTTTTCAAAAAATTTTTTCAATTTTCTGCGAACAATAAAAATGCTATTTTTTTCCTCATTTTTGATGAAAAAAAATTTTTAAATTTTAAAAAAATTTTAATAAAAAAAAAAATTTTTTTTTCTTTTTTTTTTAAATTTTTGGCCCCTTTTAAACCCCGGTTTTGGTTTTTTTTTAGGTAAAAAATTTAAAATTTTTAAAATTTTCCCAAAGTTTTAGTACAAAAAATATCTTTTTTCCAATTGAAATATTTGTCGTTTTTGGGAATTCCCTTTTCCTTTGGGGTGCGACTAATTTCTATTTGAAAAAACCGGGGAAAAACTAACTGAAAAGAATTTTTTGTGGGGGGGAACGCCCCGACTAGTCTTGGTTTAAAACCCGGGTAAATTCAAAAAACCAAGTAAAAAAACCCCAGGTACCGCACAAAAGGGGGAAAGGTGGAAAAATACGGCATTTTGGGTGTGTTTTTTCTATCTTAAGATTTTCAAGAATGGGGGGATTTTTCGCATAACCCCTCGGGGGAGGCCCCCGGGATACATCTACATGTACACTTTTTAGCGAATTGTTTTTTTTTCCAAAAGGAAATACGGTAAATTGGGGGTTAAAACACCCCTTTTCCTTTTGGAACTGTTTCATAAAACCGAGCGAAAAGTTAAACTTGGGGATATTTTGTTAAAAATGGTATCCAAATTTTTTTTAAATTTTTCCTTTCCCCAAGAAAAAAACCTTTGGCCCAAATTCACAACAAACCAATTAAAAACTTCTTAGCTTTGGCTTTTTTAGCCCAAACTTAAAATTATTTTAAATGTTTAATTGACTGATTAAAATAAAAAAATTCAAAAAATAGTTTTAATAGAAACCCCCGTTTTTAAAAATTTTCGTTTGGGGTTTTTTTTCTTTAAGGGGGGAAAAATATTTAAAGAATTTTTAAATTTTTTCCAAAAAAAGTTTTTTTTCGTAGTTTAAAAATTTTTTTTTTCAGTTTAAAAATTTGGAAAATGGGGTCAGGATTTGTAAAAAAAGTTTTTTTTCTTTTCTTTTTTCGCAATTTGTAAATTTTTTGGAAGTTGTTGGAGGAAAATTGTTTAAAAAAAAAAACAAAAAAAGAATAATGGGGAATGTTTTTTGGGTTTTTTTAAAAATTTTAATAAATCTTATCTTAACGTTTGATTACACCGAAAAATTTTCTTTTGGGTAACAGTGGGGATTTAAAACTTTGCAAATTAGGACAACGGGAAAAAAATCACATCTCTCTTTTCTCTTTATGGGAAGGTTTTTTCCCCTACAACTCTTTTCTTTTCTTTTTAAAGGGGGCCGCAAAAAAACATGCGATTTCCATATAGGGACGGGAAGATATACAGGGGAACCCCACCCCCCAACAAAAAAATAATAAATTGCAGTTCAAATTAAAATCAAAAAGGGGTTTAAAAACATAAATTTTTTATCTTTTTAAATGTTTCCACAGTCCCCCCCCTTTTTAAAAATTTTCCCAAAAAACTAAACTTGTAATTTTTTTTTTTAAAATTTAATAAGTAAATAGTTTTTTTAAATTTTGTTTAGGGGCTCCTATTTCTATTTATAAGGCTGACAACATTCCCCCTTTGTTACAAATTCCCGCAAATTTGGGGGGGGGGTTTTTTTAAAAAAAAAAGTTTGGGGGAATTTTTTCTTTTTCGAATCTGAAAAAATTAATTTTTTTCGTTTTACAAGATACTGGGGGGAAACTTTGCTAGTTTTTTTGGGTACATCTATAAACTTTTTTTTTTTTTGCGTTTATGGTTTTTTTTAGCTCTAAAATGTACCTCATTTAGTTATAAAATTAAAAAAAAATTTTGGGGGGGGAAAAGAAAAATTTAAAAAAAAAAAGAACTTTTTAAAAAAAACCCCATAAAAACTGAAAATTTTCCCTTTATTAATTATATAAAAAAAGACAATTTTTTTTCATTTTTTAAATTTTTTAAACAATAAAATTTTATAACATATCAGACGTCTGGAAAGATTTTCAAAACTCCCTTGGCTATTTTGGAAATATTCCAACTGTTTTCCCCAAAACCCCATTTCCGGGTCTTCCCCAGGACGAAAATTAAAAAACAAAAAGGGGGGGGGGGGGGGGGTTCTTACTGGACCACACTTTACGTGATACCTTGGGCGGGGGCCCCCTGGCCATTTTGGTTTGGTGCAAAACCATTCTTAGCATTCGGGGGGCTGTACCCGGGGGGGGGGGTTTTTATTTCCCCTCTTGCCCTGGGGGACTTCCTTTTTCTTTCCCCTAAAATTTTTTTTTGTATCTTCTTATTACGAGGCTTATAACGGGGTCTATCAAGCAACAACCGGAATATATTTTACCTTTCCCCCACCTTCGGGCAAAAGAATGTTGTACGTTCAAGATAAAATGCAGCCCAAAAAAAACTTTTCTTTTTGGATACGTACCGAACTTCCCTTTAAAGGGAAAAGTTCCCCTGAAAATATAATCTCTCAAAAAAAACACGTTAGCTTTTAGGACGATTCCGTCCACATGCAAAAAAAAGGGAAAAAGTAGAAGTTGGTTCTCAGGTCCCCATTTTTTTGATTTTAAAAAAAAAATTTGACCACGGGGTAAGCCCCCGTTTTGTAAGACGGTTTTTTTTTGTAATGTGTAAAACTTGTGTCGAAGGGTTCTAGGACATTTTTTATTACAAAAAAACTTGTTTTCTAAATAAAGTTTTTCATGCCATTATTGATGTGGCAAAAGTGATTAAAATTATTTAATTACATTTAAATGCTAATATTCAATGGTAATTCGCCAACAGAGTAGACAGATGTCCATCCGGACGTACAGACAGACGGACAAAAATTATGAAAGATGGGTATCTGAGGTCATACCTTTCCAATAAAAGAAAGAATTTTTGCGATACGACGGATAAAACCGATTTTGGAAAGGGGTACGGACGGACAGACAGACGGACATCGCCAGCATGTCAATACCTACTTTTTTATATTTTTTTAATTCTTTCGAATAAAAGAAAGGTAAATAAAATTCTGACCTATCTGACCAGTAAAGTCGCGGGTAATCAGAGGGTAGCTGCAGAGGGCAGTCTAGGCGCGCTGACCACTACCCTCCCGCCACGGATGTACTTTGTATATTTGAATTTTCTAAGTAATTTTTTATGCTTTTGATACCAAGTGTTTCGTAATAATCGTAATCAAAACAGAAAAAATCTGTTTTCAAGATGAAATATGCATTTTTACAAATGTTATCTGTTTATGGAGAAAATAATTCTTTTGACAAAATGATATTTATTTCAAAATTTATTCCTATATATTTAAAAATAGATATCATCTGTAGAAAGATAACAGAAAAATCTTATTTTTGAAAATTATTTTTTAGATGTAGAAATAACAAACATAAACCCTATTATTTTCTTAACTTATTTCAGGGAAGAATCCTCTTAGTAAATAATAATTTACATTTTGGCGCCATTGTATATTATATTCTAATAAAGTTATAACTAAATATTGTTTGCTTTATATCGTGATAGGGAGAATACATGAACTCTCTCTCTGAGATTAAAAAAAAATCCGCAAAGTAATGAACTGTTGAACAAATGCCCAACTGATGCAATCTCTATTTTAACATTATTTCCATTCGAATCTTTCCGTAAACAACTCTATGTTTTTTTTCTTTTAAAATATTTTTAAAATTTAATTTAAGACTTAAATTTAAAGCAAAATAGTGACCAATGAGAAAGCGTTTATTTTGTGTTCAGGAAATATACATCTTGTACGAAGTAATCTCAATATCTTTTCACCAACTTAATGTCCTGTACAAAAAAGGAACCTATGGAACCTCCTGTCCTATGGAATTTTTTTTTTTAAATCTTAAGCCATTCTTCAAAGGATGTGTTTATCTTTCTAAAAGAACGAGATTTAAAACAAAATAGTACCTATTGTTTTATACTCGCATTATATGTAGGTTATTATGCATGCTTCATATAAAAAATATTCAAAGATTATGAGCATATAAACTTGTGGATCCTATGGCATATGGCATCAATGACGTATAATAACCCACTACTGAATAAAAGTAATCAAACCAAATTTATAAGCAAAACTCATATTTCAAAAATATAAAAATAAATGGATAGAAAAATAGCTTGCTGCTAGAATGTAATTACTTTATCCCACACACAAATCTAAATACCTATACCTACACTTATAAAAAAATCTGTTCGAAAAGAGAATATTTCTGTTATTTTGCAAGAGTTTTCTTTTACTGCTACAGACTGTTAAATACAGATTTGTCTGTTTTTATTCAGAAAAATGTATCAAGGTATCAAAGTGGAAACAAATCACTTAGTAACTTCAAATAATGAAGTAAACATGTGGCCCAGAGTCAGCGCGCCTGCTTGCTAGAATGGTCCAGGATTCCCCTAGGTTCGTTCTTTTATTTAGACGCGTTATCCTAAGCCGTTAGCCTGGGGTCGTGTAGGGTCGAGTCGGTCAAGTTTTTTACGTACCCTTCCCAGCAGTACAGAAAATATCGGTTATGCATGGATATTTTCTGTATTGCTTTGTTACGACAAAATTCTGTCAACACAGTTTTTTCCCATCATACTAGATCTTTTTTGGCAAATTTAAAATATCTAATATAATTTTTTTTATCCGTGTACTATTAAAAATATTTTTTTTTATAGAAAAGTTTTTTTTACCAAACAAAATCTTCGACACTACCACCTCAAGCAGAAGTTAAAAAATATTAGAATTGTTTTGCAGACGGAAAGGAGAAGTAATCGCCCAATGTGGCTTATAGAGCTTAAATTATTCGAATACGCAACATCTTATAATCTACCGATTATTGAAAGTCTCAAATCTGGTAGCAAAGCAGTTAAGTTTGCAATTAACAGATCCTTAAAAAAATAAGTTAAAATATTTTTAAAAATATGTAGAATTTGCTGATGAGTTACTTTACGGCGCATAGTGTGATGTGAAGTATATTATTTTATTTTTCATTCAAGAATCGAAAATTATTTTTCATAAATTACAAATACATGAATTACCTTTCATTCGACTTTTGAAATGCGGAAAAAGTTTTTAAAAAATTAGCAAATCCAATGATAAAATATTAGTATTCATTGTTCACATATTGATAGAAAAACCCTTATATAAATTATTAATATTGATGATAACAGTAATTTTTTTATACAAATAAAAGTATGGTAAAAAAAAAACACTACTGTGCTATTATATAAAAGTATGTAAGAAATGTTGTACTATTATAACGCTACTGCACACTTCAAGTAGTTATTGGGAGTTGTACACGAAAATCAAATCTGTATACACACTATACAAAACATCCAAAATTGTCAATCAAGTAACCAACCAACCTGCTAACCACATTTTAGCAAGATAAATGCAAAAATCTACTTTGCGTCGAAAACTAAATTTTCAAGGTAACCCGGCCCAACTGACCACTAATTATCTGCTGAGGTAGAGGTTCCTTGAGGGACCTTCTTGGGCTGACTTTCGGCAGACCCTGGACAAAGACCACACAAACTTAGCCATTCATCACTGTCATCACCACCACAGGTAAAATGGGGGATGGAAGTAGCTCTAATATCGAGGGCGCTTTCTGGTCGTCTTTAAAGTTTTAGATGGCGCTAGGCAGTAATCTTTGCTAGATTGGAACGGCGCTCGCAGGGTTAAAGATAAACAAACTTTATTTTGTGATATACCTGTAAACTTTGTATAAATCAGTTTGATAAAAACTTACTTTAATACAAAAATAGTTTAAGTACTAAGTAGGTAAAAAAGATGAATATTTAGATAGTATGAAATAGTTTGTGTTCTAGTTAGATTAATTATCAATTTGAAACAACATATTTGATGTTCATGTCATGTTTTATTGGATAGATATGTTTGCACCAACAAAGATGGAACACGCATAGGAAGTTTTCATTATGAAATCGACGTGGTTGAAGCTCTTGGTACAAAAATGACTTGTAGTAAGTTTGTTTTGTGATAAACAATTATTTCATTATATATAAGACCATCGGGCAATTTAGGGGAGAAGTGCTTGAAAAATCGCCCGTCCTCGGCGGTCAAAAATTCCCCGAGGACAACTAACTACTCGATACGTGGACGGCCATTTCCCCGTTAATGTTTGTGATACATTTGAAATTTTTGTTATCTTACAAGAGTCTAGATCTCACTTCTAAAATGACCTTTTAATCTAGAAATCCTGTTGATTCCTTCATCAGACCAAATGTTCACGTAATCGGTAAACAAAAAAAGTTGCATATGCTTTTGGACTTGTAAGAACGGAGGAATTAACAATTACGACAAAACACATTATGCACTGGTCTTAAACAAGGAGCTTTAAATGCAATTATGAACATCTACCTAACTGGAAAACCCCTTTCACATTTCTGTGCAGAAACATCTGTAAATCATTGCCTTGATTGTGGAACTGGCAAACGCCATATTTGATTAAAGAGTTCTATAGTAGGGTAGAGGAACGACTCGTACTGAGCTGCCATCGGCAGCCATGGCTCACTACGGAGCCCGATTAGAGTGGCAAAAGTGCTAGTTAATTTATAATTTTGATACTGAGAAAGGAAGTACACCCAGGGCAAAGGCGGGAATCGAACCCACACCCGTTACAGCGCGCGTACTGTTAGCGTTATGGCCTGCGATCCAAACCACTCGGCCATCGAGCCCCACATGCCACCCTATATTGTCTCCGTGTTGGTCCATCTTGCTGTTGAAAGGTTCAGTCTCTACCCTACTATAGAACTCTTTGATTTGATTCATTAAAAAATCGTAGTAACCTCGGATAAATTGACATTCCAGCTAACTTGAACTTTGTTATTTAATACTATAATAATCATAAAATAAATAAGAGGTTGCTATCATAGTAACCTAGTAACTACTAATACATTGTGCATTTTATATAAATGTTTATAATAAATAACACAAATTTATCTTTTTTATTTATTAAAATTAAGAGGGACTATCAGTCCCATAGAGCTAATGCATTAGTTTTGAAATCACAACTTTGGCAAAATAATTGTTTTTCCAAGTTATCCCATTCTCATTAGGTATGGGAATCATCATAACATCCATTTAAAACAAAATTGAAAAGAAAATAACATCCGTTTATTTAATTATTAATTAATAAAGTTTTAAAATAGTGACGCCATCTGTTGTAATTTTTGGCATTTTAAAACTTCAAAAATATATAATTTAATAGCTAGATAACATTTTCGTTTCAAATTTGTTTCATTTTGATGTTATGTTGATTCCCGTACCTGGGGAAAAAGGGCTAACATGGCAAAGCAATACTTCTGCGGAAGTTATGATTACAAAACTAATGCATTAGCTCTATGGTACTGACAATCCCTCTTAAAGTTTGACGGTTTAGTTTCAAAGGAGGACGGATACATTGTTGGACAAGCCGTCCTTGGGGACGGGTAAAATTTCTGATATTTTTCAAGCTTTGGGGAGAAATAATAATCTTACTTCTTAATTAAAAAAACTTTTACTTTTAGATTGTGCTCGGGATTCTAAGGGTACAGACACAGATTATCAGTACCCAGCAATGCGGTGCGAAGGCTGGGGCAACTACAAACTCTTCCAATGCTTTCACAACAACCAGTGTTTCTGCGTTGACCAAGACGGAGACACAATTTCGAGGCAGCTCACCAAAGACAGCGCCAACCAGTCTGTCTGTCTGGGGCTACTCAATGAAGTTTCAGGAAAACCAGGAGACTTGGTTTTCACTACCATTTTGCCAACGTCGACTTCTGTAACCGATGATGACTATTATGATGGCTAGGTTGTAATATGGTGATTTAATATGAAAAATAAGTTCTGTATGTGTGGTATCTAAATGTTTAACTAATCTGTCATCAGCGCCAACCAGTCTGTCTGTCTGGGACTACTCAATGAAGTTTCAGGAAAACCAGGAGACTTGGTTTTCACTACCGTTTTGCCAACGTCGACTTCTGTAACCGATGATGTGACTGATGATGACTATTATGATGATGACTAGGTTGTAATATGGTGATTTAATATGAAAAATAAGTTCTGTATGTGTGGTATCTAAATGTTTAACTAATCTGTCATTTTCTATAAAAGGGGTTTTTAAAGTGTTCTTTATTTTAAAACGGATTTCATAAAAATGAGTCATTGTGTTTTACTTTTAAGCACAGCCAATAAATTCCTCGTGTGTCTGGCATCGTTATTTTTTTATTATATTTTTTAAACACTTAGCGGTCTTTCCAGTTATGCATAGATCAATGATAAAATCGTTGACATTGTTTTAGGTTAAATTGCAATATCTAGATGGCAGCACTAGTCATATACAGTGTCAAATTTTACCACCCATCAATAGAAGCAGAACAAAAGCATGCTTATTTTTTTAAACTATTTTTTTTCATAGAATAATCAAACATAATTCATTTAAATTGTGTTAAAATTAAATTGTTTTGTATGAATAAAAATAAAGTTTTTTTGACATTAAAAAATATATTTTCAGATTTTTTGTAGCACTACATCAGATTTTCAATTAATACTGAAAAGTCTCACTACTTGATAAGTACCACATAATTTTTTTTCCTTAAATATATATTTATTAATTAAAAACGAGAATTGTAAGAGAACAACTTTTATATGATTGCAAATGTTTGACAGAAGATATAAATTTGAGCAGTGCTGATCTAGAAATAACACAAACCTTAAAACGAAAAAAAAAAATGGGGCCTACTTTTGTTTGGTGTGCTATTAACTTTCTGATAATATTAATCATAAAAATCAAATTAGAGAATCTTCTCAAGCTAATAACAATGCGGAGCTCCAAAACTGTAAAGTTAATTAAATCCTTTGTATAGTAAGAAAATCGAGAACTAATACGAGTATTTATCGATTTTTACATATTTTGTACACAAAACTGTACAAAACTTACTTTTATACAACAAAAACGTAATATTAGTTCTAAAGTGGTAGAACTTAACCCTCAAACACTAATTAAAAATTAATATTATAAAGATAATTTGTTAATTAGTTATACTAATTATTTTTTGACATTTATATTTTTGTTGTGGGGGGGGAGAGAGAGAGAGACAAGTAGTGACATATACCCAGTCCCACATTGTAGGATATAAACTTTTAAAGACTGGTCTCTAATGTCATACCTTTCAAACCAAAGAAGAATTTAGACAATAGGACAGTTAGAGCTGAAGTTGAAAGTGATGTACGGCCGAATTGATCGAAATCTAAACTATTTCAATACCCAACTTTTCATTTTTAGTTTCTTTTCTTATTAAAAAAAAAAGAAAGTATGCTAAAAACAAACTTTGTAATTTTATGTGAAAAATTTGTTTTGAAACGCTATTTAATTATCAAGTAAATAGTACTCACTATTTTAAAATAGTTTAGTTTAATTTTTGAATTTATTATTGAATTTGATATTGATTATTGATTTGATTTTATTATTGATATTTAATTATTGAATTTATTGAACTAATATAGATATTTTAGTTTGGAATTCATTTAAGTTATACAAATTATGAGTAGGCTACATAAATAATAAATTAAATCTTTTTGCAAATTAATAAATCAATAAATTATATCGATTTGCTTATTACCGAAAAGGTTTCCGGTTAGTATCACAGCCATACTATAAACGCATTTGTGCTGAAAAAAATCCCTCAAAAATCACGGAGGTGATCACCAACATCTGTGGTGTCCAATTGATGTTCCATAAGGTGCCCGCTCAGTTGTCAAATTCGTCACTTGACAAGGATTCAAAATTACGAAGCGTAATTGGCTGTAAGCCCTCACGAAAGGCTAGAACTAGGCAGCCGGTAACGAAATGATAGTATAGTTGGGTTTTCAGGCAAGTTTTTGGGTGCCCCCCTTAGAAACCAAAAACTTGCGGTTAATTATTGGACAGGGTCCAACATTCATAATGCATGATAATTTATTGCATCTGACAAACACAATTTGTTAATTGCATTGCATACCCAGCAATGCTCTGATTAATTATTGAGATTAGATTAGTACTTTTTCTCAAAAAATAGTAATAATCCAAAGGACTTGGGAAAAAAATGATTTAAACTTTTGTTCAATCGGTGCCAAATTGTGTATAATTTTGTTTTCTTTTATATGATCTTTAGTTTCATAATTATTAGTCTTAGATGTGTTTATGAAGGTGGTTTGTGCTGATAATAATATTGTAGGATGAATAGTAACATTATGACATGCATCTTTAGTTACAGGGCCATTACTGGACAAAGTGGGGAAATTGTTGGGAATGCTATGGGAGTAAGACAGACAGATCGAAATTTGCTTAAATTTACTTGGTATAGTTTGTGTGATTAAGAAACATTATCTCTGCAATGTTTGAACCTGGAAAAAGAAATTTAAGTGCTTGGTAATTTTTACAAAGACTTCACTGTTATACTTTTTTTCAGAAGCCATGTGGGGGGTGTTAAATAATTATCAAATACACAGTAAAAGTACACACCATATTACACAATTTACCCCTGGTAGCTAGTCTAAATACTGTGCAGAACAGATTAAAAACTACTGTCCAATAATGACCTCAATTGGCGGGGTAATTTTTTTGGACACGTTTTTTTATCTATTTCTACAGAAGAAATGGTAAATTTTAACAATGGTACTCGATAGATATATAAATCAGTCCTTACAAAAATTACTGGTTAGAAAATTACATAATGTGGGAGCTATGGTTAAAGTTTGATTTTTGTCCAATAATTACTGTCTCCCTATACATTATCTCTATATATTCTACTGTTTAGGGTTTGTAATAAGTAACGAATTGGTCATATTTGTAAAAAAATGAGTACAACCATTGTTTGCATACAAAATTATTTTTATTAACATGGAGTTTTAACATTCATAGATTAATAATTTTCAATCAAAATATACACTTTGTTGACAATAAATGCTTTTTATTGTAAAACATAACAAATTTTTTCCCCCCTGGGAGCCTGGGTGCTTCCAAGATTTCTGTAAACAAGAACAAATTGCTAGTTATCATTAAAAAAGCCAGTATTTCAATCAGTTTAAAACAAAGATTAAGAAAGAAAACTTAAATTGCATGTATTTATTGCTTACCAACAGAATAGAATTTCAAAAACATTCATTATCTAGCAGTTGCCATTCAGCAAAAAGGTAACATCACTTCCTGTTTCATAATTGATTGCTTTATGGCCTCTGAAAATTTAAAGGCATTGGTTAAATTATATCATTTAGGCTCTAATCAGTGACTAGGTAAAGTTGGAGGCCCAGTGGCTTAGTGGTAGTGCTTCTCATTGCCAAGCAACAAGTTCCGGGATCGATTCCCCAAAATATGACCACATAAAAGTATACATTGCCTCTTTTTATGTTAATCATTATATAAAAAGTGTTCTAAAATATGAGGCTCTAAAACTTACAGCCCTCGTGTAACTAGTACGACAGTATAATTTGCCTTCTTTAATAATTTTAATCAAAAAAAAGTTTGTAAATATTTGATTTAAAAGGTCTTTTCATGCTGCTAAAGTTATTTAGTAATTCTAATTGAAAAAAAAATTAATTTTTTTATTAAATATTAATACAATTAACAAAAAATAACAGAACATTTTTACATCTCAGTTAAGAATAAAAATATCCAGTACAGAACTATAATTCATTGGGGAAAATGTGATGTCAACCAAGTAAAAATATTCTGCAGGAAAAAAGCAACAAAGTTTCAAAAATGTATAAATTTTACATACTATCATTTAATATACTAAACTTTAAAATGTTTTAAGCATGCAACTTAAAGTTGGCAAGTTCATAATAATTTCTGAACTATTTAATTTAATATGATATTTAAAAAATCATTTTGTTCACTGAATTATAAATTAATACATAAAACATTTTACTATTTTGTTATACTCAACTATTTTCTTAAAGTATAAAAAAATAACTCAATACTAAGTCTTATCTTTATCCATTTCTACGGATTCGACTGTTTGGCAAAAGCGAAATACACATTACTTGTTGCTTGACGTCTTTGATGCTTAAGTTGTGATTAGATATTTTAATTTGAAGAGTCGCTGAGGGGTAGAGAACAGAAATACGCGGGAAGGGCATTGCCAGGATAACTGTCTACCGATAAACAGTCTTACAGCAAAAAAGTCCTATGAATACCAGGTGTGGAGGGAATGCACAATAAATATGCTCCAAAAACCTGACTCAATGTACGATGTCCCTCTTAAATATTGTATTGTGTGCCCACACAGGTGTTGGCTTGGATATCTGTCCCGTGCACGTTATTCAAATTTTGCAGAAAGAAAGGCAGACATGTGATTGGTCAATGAAAAAATAGCTGAATTTTGTTCATTATGACAGCTAACCATAATAGCTATTAGCAAAATTTCACCATTTATTTTATTAATTTATAAAATTCACTAATTTCCAGGAAAATCACATATCCAGGATGTCTACCAGATTTGTCAAATCTAATTTCTTGACTATTCTTGACCTTTTACCGAAAATTTCTTGACTATTTTCAGAAACTCTTACAACTGTTTAAATGAGTGATTCGTTAAAAAAATTTTAAGGCAAACCACAAAATAATACTTTATGCAATACAATGCAAATTTAAGCAGTTTCCAGAAAAATTAAGAACTATAAACATAAAATCTAAATATATAAAGCGTGTGTAAGCCGACCCTCCATTTTTTTTATTAACTAAAAACCAGTCTAAATCAGAAACCCCAGTACAGCCCGAAGTAGATAAAAGCCTAAAAATAAGATTTAAACATACAAAAAAAATCTTTTTAAATGGAATAAGACTTAATTGCGCAGGTCTCCAAACCTAAGTGCCTCTGTGTTAATCCAATGGGAAAAAAAAATTCTAAGTCACATTTCTCTAGCTGTATTTCATATTTTTACAATTTGTTATTTATTATATAATAATGTAGTTGACATACAGGGCTCAAAAATACCTTTAAAAAAATGGTTTGTATTTTTCGGCAGTTTCCAGTTCGGCATTTCGTGATAAAATTATTTATTGAAAATATTAGAACCAATTTAAATAAGAGGGTTTATAGAGCCCTTAAGTCAGCTACAGTCCTACAGTTATAAAAAAAAAGTTTGTAAACATATTCAATACAGCTAATGAAATGTGGCTTAGAAAATCACTTTTTCCCATTGGATTAACAAAGAGGAACTTTAGTTTCGAGCCCTGTGGTCATTCGGTCTTTTTCCCCCTTAACATTCAAGCTATTCTTGTGATCCCAAGGTCACGCACGACTCAAGGACCCAAGCTGTGATGTCGCTCTACAGAGCCCAAGCTATGATGTCACGCGTTTGGAAAAATGCAAAGGTTCTAGAAAAGGTAGTAAAACAGGGAGGGGTAACTCAGGGAATTTCAGATTAAAATAGTGACAACCCTGACTTCAGAAGAACAAAAATCATAAGCCATTTTCTTTTAGATAGTTAATTCATTGAAGTACAAAATAACATTGAATTTCAATTTAAAAAATATATATATTGTTTTGCAAATAAATCCATAACAGTTATATCTTAATCAACTGATGCAAAGTACTACTAGCTTCAAGGCATACCAAATTTCGAACAAAATTCATTGGCTTTTTAATGTTTGTTAACCCTTTAACCTCCCTAACTAGGAGTATTTCTCATCTCCGAAGTACGAGTTTTTCTTGGTAGGAAAAAAGTCAAATAGAATCGTCCAGTTTCGTGTGGCCCCGCTAAAGGCGTGGCGGCGGCTGTCACCCAGAACATTAATGATGCGACCTCGCATCTTCTCGGGGACAAACACACCTGTTGTGAAATTCGCTGGACGGTTTCCTATTGTGGGCCCTGAAAGTTACATTTGTTTGTTTTTCCTATTTTAAGAAATCACTTCTGTTAGTTATTTTACTTTTCAATTAAAGAGTTTTTAAAGAAATAAAAAGAATGATTAAGACTATTTTATTTAAATTTAAACTGTGTTTTTTCAATTTGGCAATTTAAGATTTTCGATTGTTATCTTTTTTCCTTTTAGTTTACGAATACAATGGAATGTAATTATGAAAACAAAATTTAAAATTTCTAAAAAGACTATTTTTTTTAAAATAAAAAATGGTAGCATGGAATGGATTTCACAAAGAAATAGTTATATTTTTGGCATTACTATAAGCATTGCAATTATAACTTACGAAACTATTTTTTAAAAATGACAAATTTATTCGTTAAATTAATTTAAAATAAGTTCCTATAACATGAGTTCAAATAACACAAAATGCATTTTCTTTAGGAATGTGCCAATTAAAAGATAATAGTTTTATCTTTAAAATCTTTACATTTTTAATGTGCTGATAGGCAATTATAAATACATTATTATAAATACGTCCTCGTTGTTTAATATAATCTTATTTTTATAATATACACATGCTCAAGTCGTTTTTTTCTAAAATTATTTCTTGTACCAAAAAAACCTAAGCAAATTACATCCTCGTTAAAACAATAACCCACACAAGGCAATGACGAAATAAAATCAATATTTATACTAACAAAATTAATCAATCACCTTGAACCAATAACACTTATTTTTTTAAACTTAATTTTTTTTTTTTAAGTTACTTTCCTGCAAAACATTTTTTTCAACTGTGAAAGTTTGATATTATTTTCACTACTATGTTTCTAAAATATTTATTTGCAATGTTTTATATGCATTTTGAGTTTTACGTACATAATTTAGGCCAAATTTAAACTTATAAATATAAAAAAAAGTATAAAGTTGGCGGGCAAAATTTTAAAATAAATCAGTAAAAAATTTAAGTAAAAGACCTGATTGAAAGTATACTTAGTTTCGTTTGTTTTTATAGCGCATGTAATGTTTTATATTCTTATTCAGGAACTTTTTAATGTCTTGGCAAAAGATTCAAGATCTCAAGAGGCATACAATTCAATTTTATTTTTTAATATGAAGTAAAAAAATATTTTCTTTCTTTTACTTAAATTTGACAAGGTCTGATCACTTATATCTAATAGACATCTTGAACGTAAGAGAGTAAGGTGCGAACTTCTTTCCTTGTAAACTATGTTTACCTTTGAAAATATCATATTGTAACACCTGTAATTACAAGCATCCACCGAACATGCCCGAAACGAAGGTTTTGAAAATAAATCACGCTGACCGCCAAGCAGATACCTTTCAGTGCAAACCCTATTGTGTTGCTTGAATGGCTTCGACAACAATGACCAACCAGGGAGTGTGCGCGTCCCTCCTCGACATACCCGACACCCCTATTTGTAAAACGAAACGGCCTTCCCGTAGTTTGCTTTTGAAGCCGTCCTGGGCCGCCTTAGAAGCGAAAGGGTTAAAGTAATGAAACTAATGAGGTAATAGTAAAATGAAATCTTAAAGATAAGTTAAGACATATATATTTTGTTTTCTTTCCAAAATTATTGTAAAAAACACCACTTATAAACTATAACACTTTCTTGAAAATAAATAGAAAATATAATAATAATAAAATTAATTTTTAACAATCTAAGTTGCCGCCAGTTGTGTGTCACAAAAACAGGTTTGGCTTTAGTGCATGAAAATTTCTAATTTTACCAGGGGTTTGATTGCGGGGTTTGAAAGAACAGGGATAAAGTTGGTGAAATATTCAGATGGTAGTATGGAATCAACTTAATAGAACAGTACCTTCTTGCTTTGGACATAATTTTGTGTTTTGCCTTAATAGCAGCTCCAACACTTCTTGGTTTTGGTTAAGTAACATCACACTAGAGCTATTGGGCATTACCTCTAATTTTGCAAACCCTAGTCCAGCGATAAGCCAATATCACACCTTATCTAGACTTAAAAAGGTAGCTTTTCACACTTTTTTAAATTTTGGATCAACTGTTAAATAACTTGAAGCAATTCTATACCCATAATTTTTTTCCTGAAAATAAA
>JAFNEN010002138.1:0-19342 GCA_019343175.1 Oedothorax gibbosus
AATAGCAATACTTTTATTTTAAAGGGCGAAGCAGAATACAGTAAAATTTATAAAAAAAAAATTTACGATTACTTTAATTTTTTTTTAAAAAAAAATCACGATACTAATACTAAAGGCCTTTGCTTATAGTTATGAAAATGCCCAAAAAAAAAAGGGGTAAAACCTTATGAAATTTTTTAAGTAGGGTTTGAAGAAAAAAACCATTCCAATCCATTTACGAAATCCTAAAATAAGTCATTAAAAGGGAAAAAAAAAAATCTGCCCCCCCAAATATTCAAAATTTGCATCGAAAATTTTCGAAAAGGATTATTTGGGACACATAGTCAAAAAGCTTTAACACTCTTGGTACTTAGGGTTTTTTTTATACAAAATACGACTGCAATAAAATTTTTTTTTTTTATTGCAAAAAAAAAGAAAAAAGAAACATAAAATTTTTAAAATACTTAACAAATAATAAGAGGTAGTAGGTTTTTTTTATTAATTTATGAATTGCACGGGGAAAAATTTTTTTTTATTTTTAAATTTAGAAAAAAAGGGAAAAACCGCGCTTCCATTTTTCCCATTTTTTTTTTTTTAAATTTTCAAAAAAATTTAAAAAAAAAAATGAAAAAGTTTTTATTGAAATGCGGCGATGTCCTCTGTCCGTCTGTCCGTCTGCCCGTCGCCCGTCTGCCCGCCCCCCCCTTTTTCCCCAAAAATCGGTTTAAAATGGATTTTAAAAATTTTTTTTTTTGTTAAAAAGCAAAAACCTCAGATCCCCAACTTTCAATTTTTTGCCCGTCTGTTTTTACGTCCGGAGGGGACATAAATCTATTTAATCTGTGGGCCCGAATTTCCCCCTTTGAATTAGCAAAAAAATTTTAATTTTTTTGAGTCATTTAAATATGTGGGTTTGAAATGCGGTTGAGGCCCAAAACGGGTTGTTTCCCCCTGTCTTTTGTTCTTTAGTCTGTTGTTGGAGGGTCTGCCCGTCGTCTGTCCCCCTGTCTTTTTTTGGTCTGCTGTCTGCCCCCCCTTTCCAAAAAATCGGTTCTAATCATCGGATTTAAAAAATTTCTTTTTTTTTAAAAAGCTAAGACCTCAGCCCCCCAAAACTTTCATACTTTTTGTCCGTCGTCGTACGCCCGGAGGACATAAATTTACTATTGTGGGCGTTTTTCCCCATTGAATTAGCTTTGGAAATTCAATTTTGAGTCTTTTTAAACAAAAAAGGGGTTTTGAAAGGGGTTTTGATGTCCATCTGCCCTGTCTGTCTGTTTTCGTATGTTGCTGTTCGTTTTTCTGTCCGTCTGTCGTCCGCCTGTCTTTCCTTTTGCTGTCGGGTCTGTCCCCCCCTTTCCCCCAAAAAAATCGGTTTCCCCCTTCGGTTTTTTAAAAAAATTTTTTTTTTTTAGAAAGCTATGCCCCAAGTCCCCAAATTTCAAAATTTTTTCCCCGTCTGCCCTGTCCCCCCCGGGGAGGGACAAAAAAATTACTATCGGGGGAAATTTTCCCCTTTGAATTATTTTTGAAATTAAATTTTATTTTTTAAACCCCTTTTCCCAAATCAAAAACCCCCCCCTAAAAAATTTTTTAAATTTATTTAAACATATTTTGAAGCAAAATAATATTTCATGAATCAGTTTGGAATGACGTCATAAAATGTAGGCAATTTGATTCTTTGATTGTTCATTTTATTTTTTTTTTCCCAAGAAAGCGGAAAGGCATATTTTGGGCATCAATTTTGTTAGTTTTAATTTACTTTTTATTTTTTTTTAAGCAGTTTGGAGTAGTTCTTTTACTTTTTTTTTTAAAAAAATTTTTAATTATTTTCGAATACAAATAAATCGCGAGCAGACATAAATAATTTTTAATTAATTTAAAAAAAGGTTTTTAAAAGGAAAATAGTTGTTTTTTTTTTTTTCGAATTTTTAAAAAAAAAATTTTAATGCGGATGCTGGTTTCGATTTTTTTTTTAATGTGAAAAAATTATTTGTAGGAAGGGCCCCCTTTATGATAAATTTTCTGTTAGGAAATAGTTTTTTTTCCCCCCTTTGAAAATTCAGAAGTATTTAAGTAAAGGAAAAATAGGCTATTTTAGTTCTTTTTGAAAATTCTTGTTAAAAAAAGATTACATTAAAAAAATAATTTTAAACCCTATGTAAAATTTTTTTAAAGTAAAAATTTAAAAAGTTTTTTCAAGGTTAAGGGAAAATAATAAACACCCCCAAATACTTTAGCTTAAATATAAGTACTTATTAAAATTTTTTTTTTTCCCCTAAAGAGGGGTTTTTTTTAAAAAAGCCCCCTATAAAAAAAACATGTTATTTATGCCCTTTAAATGAAGAGAGAAAGCTTTTTACTCATTTTAAAATTTTGGGTGGGAAATTGCTTTTTAAAAACCATAAGCCTTTGGGGAAATTAGATTTGCGATATTTTCTTGCTATAAAACCCCCAATAATTAAAGGGGAAATGCGAAACCAATCTAAAAAAAAAGTTGATGATAAAAACGTGGGGGAAATTTTTAAACGAGGGCTACGTGCAAAAAATTTTTAGCGAGGGTAATAAATAAAATTTTACGTGGATCTTTTGGGTTCAGGTTTTTTTTTTTTTGGTTTTAAAAAAAGTCTTTTTATGCACAAAAAAAAAAAGTTTTTTTGGGGGGAAAAAAAATTTTTTTTTTTTGACGGTTTTTTTGACTAATTTTGGGGACTTTAAAAATTTTTTATTTTCCCCCAAAAAAAGCGAGTTTTTTTTCCCCAAAAAAAAAAATTCCTTTTGGGTTGGGGGAAGTCGGCCTGTGTTGGCTGTTTTTAATTTTTGAGGGGCAGGGGCCCCCTCATCAACGGCCTTTTTGAAAAAAATTTTAAAGGGGCCATTGGGCCTTTAAAAATTTGTGAAAGGATTTGTTTTCTATTTTTCAAAAAAAATTTTGGGGCCCCCTATTTTAGCCCAGTGGTCAGGTCTCGGTCTCGAGTCGGAAGGTCCCGCGATCGAGTCCCCCCGGTACCCACTGAAGACCCCCGATTTTAAGGGCCCGGGTTACGTACTCTTTAAATCTGTTGTGGGCCCGGGGAAAATCCTGGGGGGGGTCTTTTCGCTTTTTGGTTTGGCGTTTTTTTGGGTTTAATCAACAAAAAAAATTTCAACAAAAAAAAATTTTTCTGACAAAAAAATTTTTGTTGGCGCTATTTGCCCCAAAAAAAATTTTTTTAAAAAAAAAAATTTTTTTTTCCCCTTTTAACAAAATTTTTTTTTTTTGGGGGTTTTTAAAAAAAAACTTGATGTCCCCCACGATTAAAAAAATTTTAGAAAATTTTCTTTTTTTGCTGTAAAATTTAGAATTGTGATAGTAAATTACAAAACACCCCAAAAAATATTAAAAAAAATATTTTAAAAAAGCTTAAATTTTAAAAAATTATTTGTTTGATTTGCTTAAAAAATTTTTTTTTTAAAAAAAAATTTTTTTGGCCCCTAAAAATTTTTTTTTTTAAAAAAAAAAAAAAATTGTTTTAAAAATTTTTAAAACAAATACAAAGTTTTTGGGAAAAATTTTAAAAGGGGGGTTTAAAGGCCTAATTTGCATTTTTTGATAAATTTTTTTTTTTTTTTAATATGTTTTAAAAATTTTAAAAAAAAGATACCCCGGGGAAAAATACCAGATTTAATAACGATTTGGTTCAATTTTACCCCAAAAAAAAGCCCCAAAATAACCGTTTTAAAAACTTTATTCAAATCATATTTGCTTCAAATGTACAATTTAACATCTCTAAATACGAACCGAATGCCTACCAGTCCATCACCTTAAAGTTTTGTCACGAATTCGTGGATTTAGAGACATGCATTGACCGATTTTCTTTATGAAAAGTGCAGTCTTTCCCATATAAAATAACAAAATCGCGGCATATTATTCTTTTTTGTACTTTAGTACAATGAAGAGATAGCCATAGTCACCTCTTCAAAAATGACAAAAAAGTCTCATCAACGTAATTCCCTCCACACCATTATAAACGTTCCACCTTGATGCTAGTGTTTAGGTACAAAAGGTTATTTTTCAATATTCGGTTAAACTGAACGTGTTTAAATAGCCCTAAAGAGACCTTTTTTCAAGAAATTTCAAACTTCAGTATAAAAAAAAAACTTTCGTAATGGTGTGGAGTGAATTACGTTAAAATGAACAACTTTTATTGTTTGTTTTGAAGAATTGACTATCTCTGCATTGTACTGAAGTGCAAAAAAGAATAATATTTCGCTTTTTTGTGATTTTAACCGAATATGTGATAACCGAATATTGAAAAATAACCTTTTGAAAACACCGGTTTTTCCCCTCAAAAACTCTAGCATCAAGGTGGAACGTTTATAATGGTGTGGAGGGAATTACGTTGATGATACAGACTCTTTTGTCGTTTTTGAAGAGGTGACTATGGCTATCTCTGCATTGTACTAAAGTACAAAAAAGAATAATATGCCGCGCGATTTTGTTATTTTATATGGGAAAGACTGCACTTTTCATCAAGAAAATCGGTCAATGCATGTCTCTAAATCCACGAATTCGTGCCAAAACTTTAAGGTGATGGACTGGTAGGCATTCGGTTCGTGTTTAGAGATGCTAAATTGTACATTTGAAGCAATTATGATTTGAATGAAGATTTAAAGTGGCTATATTGTCTTTTTGGTGTAAAATTGAACCAATATCGTTATTAAATCTGTTTAGTTTACCGGATATCGTGTTTTTTAATTTATCATATTAAAAAAATACAATTCATCAATACAAATGCGAAATCATGTCTTTATCTATATTAAATTAGCATAATCTTGTATTTGTGTCTAAACTTACTAATTTACAAATACAAAATTCACTAAATACAAATTTTTATTTTATGAAAAAAAATGTTATAGCAAATCAAACAATTATGTTTCCATTATAGCATTTCAAAATATTTATTTAATATGTTTAGGGGTATTATATAATTCTACTATCACAATTCTAACTTTTACAGCTAAAAAACTTCATTGTCTAAACTTTTGCATCGCAGTGTACCTACAAATAGCATAACAGAAATTTCAGGACAAAGAACTAATTGGGTGTTTAAATTTCTTTCCTCCTGTGTAAATGTAACTGATATGTTTGATTAACCCAACTCAAACAAACCTAAAATTCTAAACTAGAAAAAAATTCATATTTCAGAACTGTAGATCAACATTTATACAACAATATAGAACAACATACAATGGTTTTAACTTTTAACCTGTAGTAAAATAAGGGCATCGTGTTTAATAACATTAAGTGTAAGGAACTTTAAAAATAGCATTTTTTTGTTTTGAAAATACACTTACATTGTTGAACACTCATTTCTACTTAATATAAGGTATTACATGTATCTAAATTTTATCATGCACACTTGAATTAATGACGAAAACGTCCTAGTATTTTCAATTGTCCGTTTCTCAATTATAAGTGTTTGTAACTTATGCGCATGGCAACTCCATTTCTACATCATCTAAAGGATAGATTTTTTTAGATGTCAAACCATATGTAAATATTAAGTACAGGCTGCAAAAATAACTTAGCGACTTCCAATTTTTCTTTAATTTAAATTTTATTTTAAAAAATGCAGCTAATTTAAATGGAATGTTTACAAATGATAAAAAAATTCATTTTCATCGAAAAACTTACTCGGTAATCTATAATATTTCTACTTCATTTTTGAAAGTATTTAATCAGATTAAATTTTGTACGAGCTTGGACATTAAAGTTTAATTTGTGCAACTCTAAAGTTTAAAATAAGCATTAATTAAAAAATTAGAGAATAAAAAAAATTTAATTAATTGAAAAAACACCATATTTAATAAATGTTTCACCAATACGTAGTAGAAATTTAGAAAAGATTTTCATGGATATACTTTAATTTTAAGATTGTTTCAACTTCGAAAATGTTTCGACCAATTTATGTTTTTAATGCTTCTGATACCCCCTTAACAATAAATATTAATACAAAATATTTTTACTGCTTATTTTTAAAAGAAATATATAAAAATAAAATCATTTATAAAGCCAAATAAATTTCCATTAAACACAAGTAACATAAATGCAGAATAAAATAATTAAAACAAGGAATTCAAGTTTTTTAATAGATGGGTTTTTTTAGTTTTAAGAGTAAGTGATTTTCTAGAAAAATGACAATTAGTGTTAATATTTAAAACTAATTAAGTACTAATAACATACTATATTGAGACATAAAAATAAGGAAAAAATAATAATTAATTCACGATAAATAACTTAAATTGTAAGTGCACAAAAAGTAGTTGTTAATTTGCCAAATTATCGTGCAGTTAATCATTTAAAAGAATTATTGGCTTTGTTTAAAGTTTTTTTCTTAATTAATTAAGTTTACTGTTTCAAAGAGATTTTTTCTACTTGTCTACGATGGTATTTTTTTTACTTTGCAGTATTGAGTTCCACTTTTTTATACTTCAAACATTTTTTTCTGAATATTGAATCTTTTTTTTTATTTGTATTAATAAATGTCAATAATTACCAGTAATTTCTACCAATGTCACTTAATTTATTTTCCGCAACGAAAGTATAAAACCAAATAATAAATAATCATTTCATCAAAGTGTCATTGCATTTTTTAAAAAAATCAGTTAGGGGATTTAGCATTGGAAAAATAGAAATCAAGTTTAATTTTAATTAGATTGAATTGTTTTTCATTATTTTTTATATATTTATACTCACTGCAAAGAATTATACAATACCAAAAACATAATACCGACCAAAATAATTATATCAACTAAATAGTTATATAATACAATACCAACTATACCGCTGAAGTAAAAATAAGAGATTTTATTTTATCTTCAATCTCAGTTTAAAGGAACAAGTCTCGATTTCCGGAGACAAGAGAAGATCGATACGACTGTTATCTAATTCTTTGTGCCGAACCTAATTATTGGAACAATGACGAATCTGTAAATTTTGTATCTGACCACGGGCAAATAATCGAACTGAATTCAGTCAGTCTGCAGAGATAGGGTGACATGTCACGAAGAAAATATCAGTCCCAGCTGTCATTGATCAGTCCGTTGTGACCAAAGAGATAAGACGAAGGTGGAAATGCTGGACGAGAAGAAAAGTGAAGCCTTTAGAAAGTCGCTAAATAACCCTAGTAACCCCAAACAAACCGTTCATTTAAAGTTAGTTCAAGCTAAAACGCATGATTTTTTTTCCTAAAAAAGTGCTAGTTAAAATCAAAAATGACTCTTTGCACAATTGTGTGCAGTAGCATGAGGTCTGAATTTTTCCACGATAGTAATAATATCCTTCACATGTATGGAAAATGCTTTGTAGTTATAGTTTTTATGAGATAGTCAGAAACCGCCAATAATAAGCATATACCAACTCCACTGTAGAATTGTGCCAAATAGCTCGCCGATAGGGCGTGTTTGGGCTTACTAAAAAGCGATCGATGACTCCACTTGGCAAACCGGTATTTGCATTGATTTCTGCCGGGCAGCATCATCCTATTCTACTTAACTCCATGGTTTTGACTGAAAAAAAAAGTCTTTTGACGTGGTCCCGGAAAACTTGAGTTAATCAATCACGCAAGCTGAAATGGGACTAATCGCTGTATTGATCAGGTTACACAGACCGTGCCATTAGTCATTCAGATTTTTTTTTAAAAACATATATTAAAGTTTGAATTATTCACTAGTTGTATGCTTGTTTGGAAGCGTAAGTATATTTTAGCATTGAAAGGGGGGGGGGGGTATTTATCGCAAAGATAGTTAAATAAAGTGAAAAAAAATCCGGTTAAATTATTGTAACGAAGCATTATTAGTTATGCCCTTTGGTAAATTTATCGCATAATAAGATATTATTGCAACTTAAATTTAGAGAAAATCTAGTCCTGGTTACGTTTGACTGGAATAAACTTTCCTGAACAAAAACGTGTTTATTCTTTATGCAGATATTAGTATTTCGGATATTTTTTTTTATTTATTCATGCATATGCGTTTGTATTTATCATTAATGAGAGTAATATTCTCTTTAAAATTGCTTTTTCTACGTTGACGTAGGATAGTATTAATTAATGCAATATGCACTTGCTAAAATAAACTTATGAATTAATTAATAGTCTTATTGAATAATAAGTAAAAAAATGAATTTTATCAGTATATTTTTAATATTTAACAAATATATTCACAAATAAATTTGTTTTTAAAAACGTTTCATAAGACAGAATACTTCAGTAAATTTCCAAACACTTCAAAGAAATCGCTTTATAAACGCAAATCTTACAAAGTTGCGTAATTTTTTCCCATAACTTCAATCCCCCAAAACCTACTTTTTTTAAAAAAATTTTATGTTTGAATGATACCCAAAATTTTTCTTTTTTGAAAATATAATTTTTTTTATTTATACTAATGCTCACTAAAGTTACAAAAAGGCAGTGCAATTTTTTTTTTTTTGCCGATTTAAAATGCATTCAATTTTTTTGATAATTTATCCACAAAAATATTTTTTAAAACATTTAAGTTTTAAAATTTAAAGATGGATTTAAATATGAAAAAATGCGTTTTATTCTCAATGACAGTCGATATTTTTGTAAATTATAAAAGATCGTCAGTTGACAAGGAATTTTAAAAAGGAGTGATAAAATCAATACAAACAACGCTAAAAACGATTTATGCATTCAAATAAAAAAAAAAAAAAGGAATAATAAGTTTAAAGTTGCAATGCAATGGCTTAAAAAATCTTTTTTTTAGCTTCGGGAAAAATGTTGTATTAAGTTTCATTTAAAAAGAAAAACATTACAATCAACGCAAACCCAACCTTTAAAATAGTGCTATATTATGTTTTGTAATGTAATAAAATTAGAGGGGCAGAATTAAATTTTGATACAATATGAAAATATATTTATTAATTACAAAACCTTGATTTGTGAAAACAAAAGTAATTATTAAAAAACAATTTAAAGTTTAAAATTACGTTAATGGGGAAAAACAAAACTCAAAAGGCCGTCTGTTTACCCAAAAGTTTTATACAAAAGTACTCCCGAATCATGATGAAAATTATGAATGGATGAATGTTTTTTCCCTGAAAAAGGGTTTTACAAAAAATTTGATAGTCCCCATTGCATATGGAGAACAAAGTTTTACCCAAGGCGTTTACAAAAGATGGAGTTAATAACGGAACACATTTTATCACTAAAATTGTAATATTTACTCTGAAATTTTACTTCCCAAAATATAGACCTTTCAAACTGATTTTTTGTTTTGTAAACATTTTTTAAAAGGGGTTTCTTTGTATGGAACGGGAAATTCCAAAAAGGGAAAACTTTTGACCCTGTTTTAAAAAAAGTAAAACGACATGTACTCACAAAAAATTACCAAAAAATACAGAAGAAAGTTGTTTTGCCATTAAAAATTAATAAGTATAATTTTACAGTTTAATTATTTATAATTAAAAACAAAATTTTTTAGTCATTATTCAAAAAAACTATAGATGGTAGCATAACGGCATGCAAATATCTAAAAAATTTTTTTAAAAAAAAATTTACTAATAATATCTTAAAAGTTATACTTATTAATTATTTTAGGGCAAAAAAATTTTTTTTTCTTTTTTTTTTTTGGGGTGAGTTTTCGTGATTCATGACGTATACTTATTCAAAAACAGGGACAAAAGTTTCCCTTTGGGGATTTTATAGAGATCTGTTACCATAAAAGCCCCCTTAACAAAACCGTATTTGGCTAAATATTTCCATTATATCAAGTACAATTTGTAAAAGATATTGTAATTTTTGGGGTTGCAGATTTCGATTAGAATTGAAAAAAATTTTTATATTTATTTAAAAACCTTATTATTTTGTAGTAACATTTTGTAAATTCATGGTAATTACCCCCCGTAAACAATTTTTGGATCAATAAAAAAAATTATGCCCCTAATGTTTTTTTAGGGGCATCTTGGGCAAAAACTTGGGCTAGATAGGCCACATCATGGCTTTATAACCTTTTTTAATTAATAAACTGTTTATTTATTTACATAATTTAGGTAAAGAAAGTGTTGACTTAATATGATATGAGATTTATAAAAAAGAAGTAGCCAAACCATTTTTTGGGCCTTCAAAGAAGTAAACATAAAGAAAATAATATAAAAAATAAGTTTATACGAATTTTAGATTTCTTTTCTGGAGAGAGAAATATTTTTGAGATGTGTATGTGACTGCGGGGTAAGGGAAACTTGAAAAAAAGTTATTTGAATTTTTTTCAAAAAAAATTATTTGAATCTTGACCCTACCAAATTTTTCTACCTGTAATGCTATATTATCCATGCTTAGTTTTTAACAAATCGAACTGTTGCAACGAAAGTTGAAGTAGGCTGTTGACCGGTATACTTATATGGGTTATACTTATAGACTGACGACGGCATACAGAAAACTGAACAAAAATAAATGGTAGTTCCTGCTTTTTATACCGTTCAAAAAAAAAAATATGAGACTATTATAAAGCAACATAAGGGGAAATACAAAAAAGGGACAGATAGACAGATGGGCGGGAAAGAAAAAAAAAGAAATCTCCCCGTTTTCTACCCTTTTTTATATAATTTTTTTTAAATTTTTAAAAAGGAAAAGTAGGTTGAAATTTTTTCAATGTCAGTTGATCTAAAATCCATGTCAAAATCAAATTTTTTCGAATATATAACCAAACTCATATATAAAAATTCTACTTAAGAAAGCTTTAAATTAAAAAGCCCTTACATATTTTAATCCTTTCAATGATACATTATTTGTATTTCTATTCAACTGATCAAATACTGTTAAAATAAAAAAAAATGAAATTAATATTTTAACAAAAACTACAAATTCACTAGTTTACGTAAATTATTGGAAATTTTTGCGAAAAAACCCCCCCAAAATTATCTCCCCTTGTCCCCCCGTGACGGTTGTGAAAAAAGAAATTAAAAAAATTGCTTTTAAAATTTTTTTAAAGAAGACGAAAACCCCTTTTTGGGCCCCCCCCACCTTTCAAAATGGCCTTTTTAAAATTGAAAAAAGTGTTTAAAATTTCATTTCATATCTTTTTAAATTTTTTCCCCAAACCCCTTTTTTAAAATTTTCCCCAAAAGTTTTTAAAAAGGAAAACTTAAAAAGGTTCATTGCTGTAAAAAATTTTTTGTTAAAGCAAAAGGGAAATTTTCTTTTTTTCGTTTTTTTATTGTTTTTTTTTTTTGGGGTAATTGCAAAAATATAATTAGCAAGGAAAGTAGACTTATTTTTTTTAATTTTTTTAAACAATCTCGGGTTTTTTAAAAAAATATATTTTATAATCTTTTTTTTAATTTTTTACTAACTTTTTAAAAATTGTGTGTTTTTTTTGTTTTATTATCTTTAAAAAAAGGGTTTAAATTTTAAAAAACTACTATTAAAAAAGGGAAAAAAATCCCCAGGGAAAAAATTTTAATTTTCAAAAAACAATTTCTTTTCCCCCCAAATAAATATAAAAAATAATCAAAAAAAAATTTTTAAAAAATTTTTGGGGTTTTTTTGGGGATTTTAAAAAAGAAAAATTATGAAAAAATTTTTATATTTTTAAAAAAAAAAAAATATTATCTGAAAAAAAGCATACCCTTTAATACAATTGTTTGAAAATTTTTTTCCCTTAAAAATAGAACCTTCCAAAAAAATAAAAAAAAAAAAGGGAAAAAAACAAGTCATCTACGGTTTTTAGGGCCCTTTAAAAATTCAAAAAACAGCTTTTCCCCCCTAAGTATTTTCCCCCTGCTTTCCCCAAAAAAAAAAAATAAATCTTTTTTTAAGAAAAAAAAATTTTCCCAAGTCAAACTTTAAAATTTTAAAAAAAGATTTTTTTTTACTTTCTTTTAAGAACAAAAAATCGAGTTTTTTGGTTTTTTTTTTCTGTAAAAGGGTTTTTTCAGTATATTTTTTTAAAATGTCTTTGATAGTTTTTTGGGTTTTGGGGTTTAAAAAGGTCCGGAAAAATTGGGTTAGAAAAAAAAGGGAGATTCAAATAAAAAAATGTAAAAGTAAAAAAGCTTCTACCCAAAAATTTTTTTTTAAGGGGGCCCCCAAAAACAAAAACGGGTTTGGGGGGAAATCGGGTGAATTTTTTGGTTTTTTTCTTTACCCCCCTTTACATTTTTCAATTTTTTAATTTTTTATGTTTCTTAAATATTTTTTTTTTTCCCCAAAAATTTTTAGAGAGTGATATTGTTTTTTAAAAAAATTTTTTTTCCTTTTTAAAAAATTTTTTGAAGTATTGATGCCCCCCAAAATTGGTTTTAAAATTTTTTTTAAAAAAAAATAAAAATTTTATGAAAATGTTTTTTTTTTTTTTTCAAAATTCTGGGTAAAGTTTTTGATTTTTTAAAAAAAGCATGTTTATTATTTTTTTTTTAAATTGTGTTTAAGCATTTCAAAAGGGGAAAAAAAAGGAAAAAGTTTTTTTGAAAAAAAACAGACATTTTCTATAAAACATGCCCGAGAGTATGAGTAAGGCATTTATGTAAAAGGGACCAGCAAACTTAATTTTTTTTAAAATTTTTTTTTTTCTTAACAAAATATTAAAAACATCCTTAAACTAAAAAACGAAAGGTATATAGAAAAGATGATATCACTTGAAAGAACTCAGTTGAAAACCCCTTTTTGCTTTGTTGAAAAAAGAGCTACCCGCATTTTGGAAAATCATTTGATGATTGGATGCTGAAAAGGGGGTTGGAACATATTTTGATTTCCCCAAGGGTTTTTTTTTTTCCCTTTTTTTTTACTCGGGTTCTCTTTCCAAATGGTGGGGAAGTTTTAAAATTTTTTTTGGGGAAATTTTGGGGGTTTGTGGGGGTTTTTGTTTTTTCTTTGAATTGTGTGTTTTTTTCCCCCTTTCCCGGGGGTCTGGGGAAAAATACGTTTTCTTTTTTTTTTTCTTCAATTGAAAATTCATTTGAAAATTTTTTTTTGGCGTAAACTAGATTTGTTTTTTATGGGGTTTTTTCGTTTTTTTTTTTAAAGTTATTTTATATAAAATTACTATTAGCATTGGGTTTACCTTCAAATGGGTTTTAAAAAAAAAAAAGAAGACGCAAAAAATAGACTTGCATTTTTTAAATTTAAAAAAAAATTTTAAAATTTTAAAAAGGGGCCCAAAAAATTAATACCCTAATGCACTATGTTTTTTTTTTTGTGGGGGTAATGAAAAAAAAAAAAAAAAAAACCCAGTTCAGATTAAAAGTCTGCTAAGGGGGGGAGTAAATTTTAAAAAAAAAAAGTTTAAAAAGTAATACTTTTTAACCCCAAAAAATTTTAAAAAACAAACATTTTTGTAGCCCCTAAATTTTTATTTTGGGGGTTGGTTTTTTTTTTATTATAAACCTTTTTTTTTTTTAATCGATTTTTTAAAAAAAAAATTTTCTCTACAGTGGGAAAAAGGGAAAAAAAAGGGGTTTTTTTTTCCCCCAAAACCCCACATTTTTCCAAAAAATAAAAAAAGGTTAGTGTTTTGTGTGGAAATATGGCCTATTTTTGGGGGATGTTTAAAAATTTTTTTGGGCCCCTAGTCTCCAATGAACGAGCCAGCTTCCCCCCATTGGGGAAATTTTTTTCCCCTTTAAAAAAGAAAAGGTTTTTTTTTTTTTGAACCTTTTTAAATTTTTTTTTAAAATTTTCAGTAAAAAGAAAATTTTTAGAGAAATTTCAATGGAAATGCCCCCAAAAAATTTTATGATTAACCTAAAAAGTAAATTTTTTTTCCCGTTCATTAGTAAAATTTTTGTAGGGCGAGGTGACATAAAAAAAAAATTTAAATTTTAATTCATAAATACTACGAAGAAAATTTTTTTCCCAAAAAAAAATAGGCTAATTTAAAAGGGGTTTTTTTCAAGCAAAAAAAATAAAAAAAAAAATTTAAAATTACCCTTCAATTTTGTAAATTATGTTTCCCCTTTTTTATACATTTTTTTTTTTTTTTGGGGGGGGGGTTGGGTACATAAAATTTTCCCCCGGGTTTTTTTGTGTTTTATCAGGGGACCCGCTTATATAAGTCTTTGTAAAGGGGAAGACAGACACAGAAAAAATTTTTTTTCTGTCACAGAGAAAGGGGGAAAATACACCCAAAGGCGGGGGGGGGGGAAAAAACGAAAAAGCCCCCCCTTACAGCGCGCAAAAATGCTGCTTAATGGTTCAAACCACTCGGCTACCCGGGGGGGGTACATTTTTTAAAAAATGGAGCAACTTTAATATAAGTTTTTTTAAATTTAAGTAATATATTTTTTCCCCGGGCAATAAAAAAAAAATTTGAAATGAAAAAGGATTCTAAAGTAAACAAGAAAGAAAACCTTTTTATTTCAAAGAGTTAACAAATTTGCTTAAGTTCTACATTTAAAAAATTTTTTAAATTTTAAGTCAAAAATGAAAGGGGAATTTTCCCCCTTTTTGATTTTGGGGTTTTAAAAAAGTTAAATAAGGGGAAAAAAAGAAAAACTTGTGGCCCCTTCCTGGCTTTTTTTTTCAAGTTTTTTTTTTTTAAAAAAAACGAAAATTTAAAAATTTTTTTTAAAATTATAATCATTTTAAATTTAAAAGGGGAAAAAAAAATTTTTAAAAACCATCTTTTTTAAAAACCCTTTCCAAAAAATAAATTGTATATTTGGTGAATTTTAAAAAAATTTTCGCATAGTTTAAAACCAAAGGGGTTTTTTTTTTTAAAAACCCCAGTAGAGGCTGCTTACTTTGTACCAGCAAAAAATGTAAAATCTATATATAGAAAATTTTTTTTTTTTTTTTTTTAAACTTTACTTAATAAAAAATACACCTTTTTCAAACGCACCAAAAAATAGGGTTTTTTCCCCTTTAAAAAAATTTTGGGATTGTTCCCCCTTTTTTTGGATTTTTAGAAAAAAAATGGCATTTCCAAAAATGGGTACACAAAAAAAAAAATAAACATCAAAGAATATATAAAAAGAGAAAAGTTTGGGAAAACATAGTGCAATTACTTTTTTTTTTGATACAGCCCCAATATGTGTACAAACAAATAGAAAATAAGGCCCGAAAAAAAATGAAATTTAAAAAAAAACTAAGCCTCTGTGGGGGGTTTTTTTAAAAAAACCCTTTGGGGTTTGAACTAAAAATTTATTTTTTTTTTATGTCGTAAACTAAGGGGATGTATTCAATTACTTTTTTTTTGTTTCGTCAAAAAACTTTGACTGGTTTTTTTCTTTTTTCCCCCAAAATTTCTAGAAAAAAAAAATAAAACTAATTAGAGAAGTTCCCCTTTTTTTTTTAAAAAAACAGAAATTTTTTTAAATATTTTTTTTAAAAAGAAAGATTTTTCTGAAAAATTTTTTAAAAAAATTTGGGGGGGGTTTCCGTTTTGGGGTTTTTAAAAAAACAATTAGAGAAATTTTAACGTAATAAAAAAAGTGATTTTTCAAAATTTAACGTACTTTTTTAAAAATTATCATATCGAAAATTCTTCACTACTATTATCTCGTGGGGTTTTTAAAACCAATATTTTCCATAGCGTAAAAAAACCTCATTTTTAACCCAAAAAAAGAACTTTTTTAAAAAAAAAGTCACTCTTTAAACACGGTTTAAAAGGGGGTTTAGATTTGGGAAAAAAAATTTGGGGGCCCCCTTTGGGGGGAGGGATAAAAAAAATACAAAAAAAAACCTATTAAACTAAAATTTTTTTCCCCCTTCCCCCCTTATTTATTTAGATATTTTTTTGGGTTTTTTAAAACATTTATAACCAATTTTGGGGGGAAAACCCCCCCAAAAAATTCCTTAAACCCCCAAAAAAAAAAAGTTTTAAATTTTAAGTTTTTTTTTAAAAATTTTTTTTTTTTGGGGTCACTTTTTTTGTCCTAAAATAATTTGGGGTTTTTTAAAAAAATATTGGGGTTTTAATTTTTTTTAAATTTTTTTTGCAAATAAAAATTTTTAAAAAAAAAAAAATTTTTTTATTCCCCTTTTTAAAAAATTCTGCTTTAACCTTTTTTATGACGGCAAAAAAATTCCTTTTTTTTTTTTAAAGATAAAAAAAAAATAAAAAAATATTATATACACAATAATAAACCAGAAAAAATTTTTAAAAAGAAAGTTAATTACTTAGTTCGTTATTGAAAAAAAGTGGGGTTTTTAAAATTTTTCCCCTAAAAGTTTAAAAACCCCTTTAATTTTTTTTTTAAAAAAATTTTGGGAAAAAAACCCCATATACACTATAGTTTCTATTTTTTTTAACCCTGTTTGGTGGAAAAAAAAAGGGATCACAAAGGGATCCCCATTTGGAAATAAAAAAAAGTTAAAAATAGTTTTAAAAAAAAATATTTGAATATTTACACGGGGGAAAAAAAAAATTTTTTGGGGGCACTTTTTTTTAAATTCCAACTTTTTTTTTTAAAACCCCCCAAAAATTTTAAAAATTTTTAAAATTTTTAAAAATAAAAAAAAAATTTGGGGAAAAGTTTTTTGTATTTTTTAAAAAAAAAAGTACAAAACAGGGAATTTTTCCCTTTAAATTTTTTTTTAAAAAAAATTTTTTAAGGGGGGGGGAAATTTGGGGAAAAAAAAAACTTTTGAATAAATTATAAAAAAACGATTTTTTTTTAAAAAATTATTTGTTTAAAAAATAGGGGTTTAAAAAAATTTTTTTTTAAAATCCCCCAAAAAAAAAAAGCAGGAAAAAATTTAAAAAGGGGGAATTTTTAATTTTTTTTCCCCCAAATTTTTTTTTAAAAATTAATTTTTTTTACCATGTTTTTCATATCTTAATTTTTTAAAATTTTTAAAAAAAAATTTTTAAATTTCTTAAAAAACGGAACGATTTTTCCTCTAAAAAAAAACATACATGCGAAAATTAACTAAGTCCCAAAAAAAAAAGCAAGCGGGTGGTTTTCCCCAAAAAAAACAGTGGGGGGGAAAAGGGGGTTTTTTCCATTGCTTCCCCCAATTTTTTTAGGGAAAAATAAAAAATTTTTTATTGCCTAATAAAAAAGGACTTTGGAATTTGAAAAAAAATCTGCTGAAAATACTTTAGAAAAAAAAAATATTATATGAAATATTCAGGGATTTTAAAAAATTTTTTTTTAAAAATCTTTGGGGTTTGCGGCCCCCCCCGCATAGGGAAAAACCCCAAATAACATCCACACTAGATGGGGGCTTTTTTTTTAAAAAAGGGTTTTTCCCAGTTGCAACAAATAACATTACAACCCCATCTAAAAATTTAAAATAAAAATAATATTAAATATGTCGAAGTCTTTTCTTCACCTTTATTCACCTTTTTTGGACACGGATAATTGAATATCTTGGGGAAACCCCCTACAAATTTTTATATTGATTACCTTTAAAATCATATCTTTCCCCCAAAAAAAGGGGTAGTTTATGACAAAACACAACTTTAAATTTTTTGTTTTAAATTCACAAAAAAAATCAATAAAAATGAATATTTCTCAAAAAAAAAACTTGGAATTTTAAAAAACCCCCTTTAAAAAAATTTTTTTTAAAAAAACGCTTTTAACAGAAAAAAATTTTTTAAGAACAATTTTTTAGCTTTTAAATTTTTTTTTGTCCCCTTTTCAAGTATAAAAACTTGTTTTTTTTTTTTTTTGAAAAACAAGATTAATATCTGGGGTTTTTAGAATAAACAAAAAAAAAATTTTTTGGGGTTTAACTCTTGCTGATGTTGGGGGGAAAAAAAAAATTAAAAAAAAAAAAAGGGGGTTTCCCCTTTTTGGGGACTAGTACCACATAAAATATTAAAAAGAATAATAAATTTTTTTTGAGGTTTTTAAAAAACCCCGGTTTTAAAACCCCTTTTTTTCCTTTTTTTAAAAAAAAAAAAAATTAAAAACGTTCCTTTTTTAAAAAAAAAAAGGCCCCCTTTTTTTTAAAAAGAGGTTAAAAAAGCAAAAAAAATAGAAAGCTTATATATTTAACACCAAACAATCTATTGGGATTTTGTCCACGAAATACAAGCAAATGCACTCTTTTTTAAATTGAGTTTTTAAAAGGATTTCTCGCGTGTTAGCGGCATAAATGTCCCTTTTTAAGCCTCCGGTTGAGTTGTAGTCAACAAAAGGGGGAAAAAAAATCTGTCCCCCGATTTTAAAATTTTTTTTTATTCTCGACAAAAAATTTCATTCCCCCAAACAACAAGTAAATAAGGAGAAGAAAAAAAATAATAAGTTAGCTTTTTTTTAAAAAATTTTTAAAAAAAAAGGGGGTTAATAATATTTAAAAAAAAAAATTTAAAAAAAAATACCCCAAAAAAATCAAAAAATATGCCCTGGGGGTTTTTTTTTTTTTTTTCCTGAATTTTTTTAATGTAAATTAAAAATATTTTCAAAAGAAATTTAATAATTTAAGTAAATTTTTTTTAAAAAAAAATTTTAGTAAATTTCATTTAAAACTAACTAAAAAAAAATTTTTGGGGGTTTTTTAACATTAACAGTTAATTTTTTTAAAAAAATTTTTTTTAGTATTAATTACTATCCTAATTTTCCCGATTTTTATTAATGAAACACAAAAAAATTTTTTAAATCAATAAAAAAAAATAGTTACCGTTTAGGTTGTATTTAAAAAAATTTTTTTTTTTGGGGGAAAAACAAATGGCGAAAATGAAAGGCTTTTTCCATGATGGTTTTAATTTTCCCCCTTTTTTTTAAAATTTTTAAAGAAAATATTGAAAACAAATTTTTTTTTAAAAGTTTGAAAAGATTCCTCCACCCTTTTTAAATTTTTTTAAATTTTAAAAAAAAGTTACTTGAATTTTTTGGGGGAAAAAATGAGAGAAAACATATAAACTTTTACTTTTTTTTATTTTTACAGAGCCAAAAAAACATAACTTTTTAAAGGCAAAAAAGAAAAAAATGATTTTTTAAAAAAAAAAAAAAACCCCCCCCCGGGGGGGGTTGAGTCGTTGCGGGAAAAAGAAAATGTAATAATTACTCTCTGAAATAATCCTGCACAAAAATAATAATCAAAATAAGTTCGCTACAGAAAATGCGCGAGAGGTTGTTGAGTCGTTGCGAGGAGAAAAAAAAAAATTTTTCTCGTGAAATAATCCTGCACAAAAAAAATAATACAAAAAAAAATTTTTTTACAGACTCCCCCTCGGATTTGCTGCCCTCCCCCCGGGGGGGATCCAGGCCAAAAAGGTCTTGTTCAGTTCTTCATGGGGAAAAGACCCTCTCTTGCCCCTAGAGGGGGTTTTTTGGGCTCCCCCCGTCGGGGGGCTCAAGGCAAGGGCGGGGGGGGCGGAAGGTGGACACCCCCAATGGCACGTCCGGGGTTATTTGGATTTGCCCCCCTTTATAGCCCGGTTTTTTGAAACGTTTAGTTTTCACTATAACCGG
>JAFNEN010002139.1:0-19165 GCA_019343175.1 Oedothorax gibbosus
CTTTGTCAATCGAAATCCAACATTCCAACTACTTCGATACAACAAGGTTCTTTATGTCACATGGATATAATAATAATATTTTTGTAAACCTAACTGAAGAAATCTAGCTCATTAACTTTTAAATAGGTACTTACCTTCAAATAACAGAGAAATTCAACAATTTCTATTCGTTTTCTATTGATTTACGAGAATTCTCTTATCAAATCCCTAATTAACTTGTTCAAATTTGTCCTCAAGCTATCAAGGAGAAATGACTGTAAATAAACGAGTACTTGAAACGCATATTGTGAGTACAATACTCTTCAACTATTTCTCTTTTTAAGTAAAACTAAGCACTTTGTTTCCATCCATAGGATTCGAATAACATTTTTATCTGAAAGAATGGGTGCGAAGATCGCCAAGTTTCTTTTAAATTCCTTTAATTGCAGGTTTATAAATGATTTAAATTATCGCAGACTCTTCGACGTATTTTGCTGGTTCAAAGTGCATTTTCATGGAATTAAGTGTCGCAAACGTTAATTACAAAGTAAATCAATGTATATTTTTTATTGTTAGATATTTTGCGTATTTTCCAGAAAAGCCATTAACTTACATTCTGTGTCTTGTGCGAAATGTACGTTTTAGGCGTTTTTCAAATAAAGAGTAAAAAATCAGATCGAAATTAAAACGCTTACAACCTGATGTTATTGAAATTTTAAGTAGTTTTAAGTAACAATTAATAGAGATGAAATTCTTGTTTTAATTAATCTTTAATTTTACCATGCATCAGCGAGATGAATTATGCTCTTGATCCACTAATCATAAATCGTAATGACTAATCACATCGTAAATGCTTGAATCCTGACAAGACTGTAACTAAGTACTGTTTTCATCTCTAGATTTTCTTATCACGTTCACGCTCGCGCGGGCCACCGGTGGCCGCAATTTGTCTCTTTGGGCGGCGAGGGCCCCCGGTGGTTCACACTAAATTGTGCTATTAATGTAGTAATCTCATTACTACATCATGAGAATGTAATTTTTCAATGATCGTTTCATTTTTCCGGGCATAAACTTTGATATTATACTACTGCGATATACCCCGATTTTCCGATATCACTACTTGTACTTCAAACATAAAACGCGTATTCAGGTATGAACAGACAAAAATCGCGCGCCACCAGATAAAGCGACGCATTAATTTGAGAACAGAAACACAAACAAATAAAACACAGAAACACAGAAAATCACAGAAAAAAAATCGACCCGGCGTGAACGTGTTATACATACCAAATGATACGTTGTACTCGAACATGACGAAAATCTTTGGGACATTTTATTCTAAAAGAATTTATATTTTTATAACCTTTAAAATGATTACACCTGTATTTTGTGTTTTATTATGTTCTTGGCGATTTAATTAAAAACATTTTTTTTTGCAAAAAAATTAGTATTTAATTGTGATTTACTAACCAAAACAGCCCACTGGCATAATTTGGCATAGTCTTTGGACAGAAATTTTAACACAAAATACTTAATTTAAAAAAAATTGACATTAATAAGTATATAAAGTATTCATTCTCTTGAAATAATTCAAATGGAAGCATAATTTTCCGTCATGTAAAATATATCTTGCGGGGACATGTTTTTATACGTTTTGTAAGGATTGACCTGTGTATGTTAACACTTATATATTTTATAAGCTTAAATAAACACCATTCCGAGTAAATTATAACACTTATTTTTGAGCGGACATAAAATTCGTGTATACTTACACCTCGTTCGGCATTTCATAAACCCAAAAAACAAGCCTAATATTACTCCCTTGTTTAAACAGTGAACAGCCATAAACAGATCTGACTCTCTACGCGCTGCAACTGCTAAAATTATCACTGTTGGTAACTTTTTTAGATTGCCTGTACAGTACCCTAAACAGGGCTTGTTAATCACGAAGTGGCATTGATAAGAAGAATGAAAAGTGAAAATTATATTGAGAGTATGCATTATTAAGAGAGATGGTTCTATACCTAATGCATTGTATGAAATCCTAATTTCTGTAAAAGTATTGTTTTCAAATTAAAAACTACTTTTCATCCGACATGAAATTCATAACAACACTAAAATAAAACAAATTACAAGAGGGGGAAGCATCTAGATAATTAATGATTAATAAATAAAGTTTAAATATATCTTCACCATCCGTCGTTAGTTCATGCTCTTATAGATTGAATTACAGAGCAAAACAAATGCCAACAGAATACAAGTTTTTAAGAAATGCTAAGCTGCTGCAGAGGCCTCGTTGGTTACGGATTATTATTAGTTAGAAAGCAGAAAATTCATTTATTCATTCAAAATAATTTGTATTGACTATTTTATGATTTTAAATACTCTTTCTAAACTAATCGTCATTCAACGTTAAATTTTCCGATCTAATTTCAATTAAAATATGTTGTCTAATTCTTTTAAATTACGCTTATCTATAAGTATTTAAAACTATAAATTGGACTTGGCCTAAAACCAACCGCCACTTGTGAGTGTTCCACTCAGTGCGGTCGCAGTTAGAAAGGCATAGACATGAGGTTCAAGATGGTGACGCCTTTGGTGGAAGTAAATATTTATGAATGAAGTTTTGAGGGTAGTTGTTGTTTATTAAAGTGTGGCGGCAGGAGCGAGAGCAGTTCTAGTGCAATCGATTACAGCAACCAATCAATAATCATAATATTTGTCTAACTGTTAAATTCTGTATTTGTATCTATAACATATGTATTTAAACTCTGATGCATTCATAACAGTTGCTACTTTTTACCATGCATCTTACAGCATGTATATGTTTTTATGAGTTATGTTTCGTTGTTATCTGTTAGTTATTAAAAGTTAAGTTTTAGCCAAAGTATTTGTGATGTCTTTCCTTTAAAACAATATCACTGTGCTCGTGACAAATGAGTGCAGTATATCTGGTGACCTCGGACTTCGGATTTTCTACGTGGAACCTGCTCTGAAGCCTACTTCACAGGGACTGATGTACCTAGTACGAATACACCGGCTCATTCTGATGCAGTTTGCCTTAGGTGTCTGCCAGGTAGCCCTCTTCACCGTCGCACTGTTGATCGACGGTCGCTTCTTCACCGGCGTGTTCCCAGCGCCTGCAGCCTGTTCCCACCAGCGTGTTCCCAGCAGCAGCGGCTTGTGTATCCAAGCGTGCCTCAGCTCCTGCATTCCAGCGGACATTGCGTATCTTCCGGCGAACTGTCTTCAAGCAATTCTCCTATTCTGGACATTGGGGACATTTTGGACATTGTGTGAACATTTGTGGTGTTTAGTAGGTGCATCGTCGTAAGTTCGAAGTTTTGACTACTAATATTTTTGGCCCTTTGGTAAGGTCAAGTATTTTTTTCTTTCTTTTGAAGTTCTAGTTCTAGTTCGTTTGCTTATTGCACCTTTTCAATTTAACTTTCGAATTTTAAAACATTCAGAATGACTAAACACAATATTGACTCCAAAAATTCATTGCAAAATCAAATCACCGAACTACAAAAGGAAATTTCAGCTCTAAATGAAAAGCTTGATGGTTTATTAAGGAATAGTAACAATTGTTCTAGAGGCCGTTCCCCTTCACGGAACGTCAAAGTTCGTCGTAACTCTAGTTCCTATATTCGAAGTTTTAATGATAAAAGTCCAAATGCACAAAATAATCCCAACTCTCTACCTAAAACTTGCTGGTATCATAAAAAGTTTGGTGAAAAAGCTCATAGTTGTAACGAGCCTTGCTCTTATCACTTGGCAAATTTGCTGTTGGACGAGCCTTTAAAACTCGTAGACCCGACCACGGAAGCAGTGATCCCTGGATCTAATGCTGGTTTTTTGAGTCATCGACTCTTTGTCACTGACGTGAAAACTAAGGTTCAATTCCTGGTCGACAGTGGATCAGATTTAAGTTTGTTGCCTCTTTCTTTTAGAGGTTGTCGAACAGTCAGTCCTTATGTTTTGAACGCTGCAAACGGGACCACAATTAAAACTTACGGTTCAAAGTTACTTTCTTTAAACTTGGGTCTCCGTAGGAAGTTTGATTTTCCTTTTGTCATTGCAGCCGTTTCTAAACCCATTATAGGAGCTGATTTTCTACAGCAATTCGGTTTAATTGTTGACATTAAAAATCGCAAGCTTATTGACCCTTTAACGTCTTGTACTCAAAAAGGTAAAGTTTTGCCTACTTTCATACCGGGAATTAAGACTGTTGTTGGCGATAGCAAATATCACCGCCTAATACAGGAATTCCCAGACGTAACTAAGGCCAGCCCAAGACCCTTGGCAATAAACATGATACGGTCCACCACATTAACACTTTTGGCCCGCCTGTTTGCTCTAAGGTTCGTAGGCTACATCCTGCACAGCTTAAAGCAGCTAAGGATGAGTTTTCCTATATGCTGGAGCATGGTATTTGTCGACCATCTAAAAGTTCCTGGGCTAGTGCATTGCACATGGTCCCGAAGAGTAATTCAGACTGGCGACCAACAGGTGATTACCGGCTTTTGAATTCGCGTACCAAACCTGACAAATACCCTTTGCCGAACCTACAAGATTTCACTCGGGACCTTTCGGGTAAAAGAATTTTCAGTAAGATTGACCTTGTAAGGGCTTTTAATCAAATACCTGTACATGAGCCTGATATAGAAAAAACTGCAGTTATAACCCCATTTGGGTTGTTTGAATTTATGTTTCTTCCTTATGGTCTTTGTGGTGCGCCCCAAACCTTTCAACGCTTCATCAATGAAGTTCTTTTTGGGCTTGATTTCGTCTTCGCCTATTTAGACGATATCTTAATAGCCAGTACTAGTGAGGAAGAACACTTAAAACACTTGCGGTTGATATTTCAGAGGCTTCAAAATTTTGGCGTAACTATAAATTCAGCTAAATGCGTCTTTGGAAAGTCTGAAATTTCGTTTTTGGGTCACATTGTCAACGCATCTGGTTGTAGGCCTTTACCTGTAAAGGTTGAAACTATTGTAAATTACCCCTTGCCAAAAACGATCAAGGATTTAAGGCGTTTTCTAGGATGCTTAAATTTTTATCGTCGTTTTGTTCCGAAAGCAGCCGAGTTGCACGCCCCTTTAAATGCTCTTTTATGTGGTTCAAAGAAGAATGACAAACGAGTGATTGATTGGTCCGATTCGTTGAAGGACGCATTCCAAAAATGTAAGGACGCTATCGTCAATATCACCCAATTATCTCATCCTGAACCTAACTGAACTTGCACTGTTTACGGATGCCAGCGATTTAGCTGTAGCGGGTGCGTTGCATAAGAAAACTCCTAATGGTTACTTGCCCTTGTCTTTCTTTTCAAAGAAGCTAAATTCTGCTCAAAAATCATATTCAGCCTATGATAAAGAGCTTTTGGCAATTTATTTATCAATTATACATTTTCGTTTTATGTTAGAAGGTCGCGTTTTTCATGTTTTGACGGATCATAAGCCTCTCGTTTTTGCGTTTAACCAGGGTTTTGAAAGATGTTCTCCCAGACGACTACGTCAGGTCGAGTTTGTTTCCCAATTCACCACTGATATACGTCATGTTTCTGGTGAACTTAATCCAGTAGCTGATGCACTTTCTAGAATCGAGGAAATAGTGTACCCTGTCCAAATAAATTTCGAGGATATGGCTGCCCGTCAATTGACTGATGAAAAGCTTCAATTTTGCTTGCAAAATCCAGATAAAACAGGCCTTGAACTAAAGTTAATCGATTTTCCAAATTTTAAAGCTAGATTATATTGTGACATTTCCCAAAAATCTGTTCGAGTATTTATTCCCGACTCTTTTCGACAATTAGTTTTTGAATCTGTACATGATCTTGCTCACACGGGTGCTCGCCCAACGCTGAAGCAGATTTCTGAGAGATATGTTTGGCCCTCGATGCGGAAAGATGTGGCTTCCTGGTGTCGTACTTGTGTGGCTTGTCAGAAGGCCAAAGTTCACAGGCACACTGTTTCGCCATTGCATCAAATACCAACTCCAAATGCCAGATTTCAGCATGTCCATCTTGACCTAGTTGGCCCGTTACCCACTTTTCAAAACTACAGGTACTGTCTTACCATTATCGACAGGTATACCAGATGGGTTGAAGCGGTCCCACTACAAGACATTACAGCTGTTACTGTCGCTAGGGCATTTTTGTATAACTACGTTTCTCGTTTTGGTGCCCCTTCGCGTATAACTTGTGACCAAGGTAGACAGCTTGAGTCTGCTGTATTTAAACGCTTGGCACAATCTCTCGGCTCTGAAATCTCGCGCACTTCAGCTTATAATCCAAAAGCAAACGGCATGGTTGAAAGGACACATCGAACCCTTAAAGCTTCCATAAAGTGTAATCCTTTGGATTCTTGGGTGGATCGCCTTCCTCTGGTTCTACTTGGTCTCCGCACTGCTATTCGTGAGGACTGGGATCATTCTTCTGCTGAAATGGTATATGGTCAAACCTTAAGATTGCCAGGTCAGTTTTTTGATACTCCCAAAACTAATCTTTCTGAACCAGATTTCATACAAACACTTTCAAAGGCCTTTTCTGATGTTAAACCTTTGGCGGTTACGTGGAAGGATAAACGAGCAGTTTATGTTCCTAAAGCTTTAGAAAAATGCAGTCACGTTTTTATTCGAAATGATTCAGTCAGGAAACCACTCCAACCACCGTATGATGGACCTTTTCATGTCTTGAAACGAAAGTCTAAAGTGTTTTTTCTGCAGGTTGGGAAGGATTCAAAGTGGATATCAATAGACAGGTTAAAACCTGCTTTTCTGGCTAGTCATGAACCTGCTGCAGAGAACAGCCAACCGTTGCCGACACCGATATCTGTTGCTGCAGCCTCGACTCGCAGCTACACCACCAGGAGTGGAAGGAAAGTTCGTTTTCGCTTACCCTTGACGTGAAAGCTACGGAGGGGGGTGATGTGGCGGCAGGAGCGAGAGCAGTTCTAGTGCAATCGATTACAGCAACCAATCAATAATCATAATATTTGTCTAACTGTTAAATTCTGTATTTGTATCTATAACATATGTATTTAAACTCTGATGCATTCATAACAGTTGCTACTTTTTACCATGCATCTTACAGCATGCATATGTTTTTATGAGTTATGTTTCGTTGTTATGTGTTAGTTATTAAAAGTTAAGTTTTAGCCAAAGTATTTGTGATGTCTTTTCTTTAAAACAATATCACTGTGCTCGTGACAAATGAGTGCAGCATAAAAGAATTGCAGAAGTCAATTAAATGAGAGATTGCACTATTATTATTGTTACATATGGATTTTATTCTGTGAAATTGATAAAGAATGGTGTTGCGATAAACTTTAATGGACCTTTCTTGAATTTCCGCCTCATTGTTAACGAGTGACGGAAGGAAATTCGATTGTTTCCGGAAAGAGCTTTTCCGGGTCAAATCAATACTCTCGGACGAAATCCCTAAAAGTTCTTAAGAGTTCTAATGAAGGCCGATCTGTACGCAGATCATGATTTCCGGAAGGGCAAACGGGACACATGCCCAGGGCCCCCACTTCTATGCGCCCCTCCCAAAATTTGCTTGAAAAATACTATTGAGGAAAAATGTGCCAATATTAGTTTCCACAAAAACTACTACTAAATATTTAAACCAACCACCATGAAGTTTTCAAAAGCTACTATAATTATTATATCCTTCGTTATTTTAATGGTTAATGGTTCGTTATTTTAATATTTTTTTTAATACCCTGGTCTTGTGAATAAATATAATGTATGTATTTAAAATATGGCATGATATGACAATTTGATATAGGTCTCTGATGTCATATCTTATGCATGTGTTTAAAAAATATGTCGCATATCAATGCTTATACGCATACATTTACGACAATTGTTAAAGCTTTCTTGTTGAAATTTGTCCGAATTTAAAATGAGAAAGAAAAAATCACGTCATAGATAAATAAGGAATGTTGTGGGGGGCCCCCAAACTTGGTTGTGCCCTGGACCCCATATGTTGTAAGTCGGTCCCTGTCTGTACGAGAAAGTTCCCTTAAGAATTAGCCAAAAGGCTCTTTCACAAGCCCTCCCGGACACTCTAAAAAAATATCAACTGATTCGTTTATTAATTTTAGTGTGAGTTGAAATTTTAATAATTTACTTTGCTCATTGAAGACGATTGGCAAGTTTTCTAAAACAAGCTTCCGCTTTAGTTTATCGCAATAAGAATATAATACAAATGAAATCCAATGTACTAAACAAGACTTAGTTAACAATTTCATTCTGTAAGAAAGATATTAATGGTATTCTTAAATGGGTCGTTAATGGCTGCTTAGTTTTTAAGGGGAGTCGGATGGTTTTATTTCACCCTTGTTAATTTCCCTAACTTTATGAACATTTTTCTCAGGAACTATATGAGATATCATTAGAACTTTTATATATTTCGTTCTTTACATATAACTATTTGATTTAAATTGAGGATATTTCAAATTATAAAAAATACTTTTACAGTGATTTTTTAAAAAAAATATGTATTAAAGAACAAAAAAAATCAGATTTAAAGTTAAATAACTTTTTTTTGAGCAGATATATTTAAAATTCCTCAGTTTAAATCAAAGAGCTATTAATGGGAAAGAAATAATAAAGCAATATATGTTTCTATTTTTATAGTTCCTGAGAAAACTGTTTCTAACTGTTGAAAAACCTTATATTTCAGGAAACGCAAAAGAAATATAAGAATTGGGTAAGAACTGATGTGCAGGGTTTCTCAAAAATGCTTATAAAAAGAAAACCACAAAACAGAAATTGATAATCTTGGTCTTATATTAAAGCTAAAGATATGCAGAATAAAACTAAAAGAAAACAGAAAATCGACATTTTACACCCATCCGACTCCCCTTAAAGAAAATGTTCTTACTCAAGAATTCGAACATTCCTATTTCAAAACATCAAGTTAAAAGGTCGGTTTCAAATTATTAACTTTAAATAGCATTGTCCAATCTTTGAAGATACCACACACACTGAATAAAATAGCCTATCTTTATCAGACTATCTTTTTTAATACTTCCTTAGAAATCTAGGCAGTTACGTTTGTAAAGATAATTTTGGTTGTCAAATCATTTGCTTCAAAATTGTCTAAAGTTTAATTTAAACTTAGTTACATGTATCTACCAGTCTGAGCATTTAAAGTAAAGGGTGACTTAAATAAAAGTGGCCGGTCATGGAGATAAGAATAAGATAGAATTCTTGCCAATTCAATAACTAATGCAAAAATAGGTTTGCTAAGTGAAGCTATTCATCGCTTCAATATTAAGCCCAAACAAACGCTTGGCGAATTATTTGCCTGTAACTATGCCATCTTCACCTGTACACTGATCTGATCAACGTAAACTTACACAGCTCGCACTAAGATCCGAAATCGTCAATAGTCCATGTGCATTGTGCAGTTCTAGTCTAGAAACAACCAAACCAACCAAAGAAAAAACATGTTTGCTAAGTGAAGCCTTGAACGCTTGAATAGTTTATAAATTCGACTTGGAGGCTTTCAGACAGCTTCAATAGTTTTTCTCGCCAATAATCTCAATGCACTCCTATCTCTACGCCAGGCCACTTTTATTTGCGCCACCCTGTATAATGCGAAACTTGTTTTGCTAATGAAGTCTAGGAGTATGATTATTAGTTATATGTTGGAGGCTTGTCGTTGGGGAAGTAAATTACTGTAAAACTTTTGTGAGTAGATATTTCGGTTTACTAAAATTTCCCATAATTGATTTTGGCAGAACACTAATCATGTTGTCACATGTTAGCGCTGCGTTTGTAGGCTGAAGAGGTATGATGAACAAATAACTTTAATATTTTTATGGTTATACTAGTTCAATTCCATTTTTTTAAACTTATTATTTCCCGTAATTTGCTGTCTATGGAGTTTAGAATTGCAGAAAATCTATTCCATAAGAAAATAATAAAGGACCAACGAATTACTGTTGATTTAATTTACAATGTCGTCGTTTGCATTTTAGGACAAGGTAGGTAGTTGGTAGACATATATTTTCAGGCTTGTGTTCTTGTTCACAGAGACCCGCTTATAAACCTTCGTCAAGAAGGACGGACACGACATACACACACATACAAGACAGATGCTGCCATCTATCGCCACCTCCACAATTTAGACATGTCCCTGAATGGAAGGAAAATAGTCTCCAGGGAACCTGTACCCATGGTAAACTGCGCAATGACCGACCACAAGACTTTCGGACCCAACATATTTAACGAGCACGTATTCCGCATATACTCGGTGGGTCTTCAGTGGTACCGGGTCTCGATCGCGGGACCTTCCGATCTCGAGACCGAGACGCTGACCACTATGCTCCCCACAGCCCCGACAATTTTGTATTTAGAACGTACAGGGTGGTTATAAAATAACGCTCGCTATTCGGAGTGGTCTGTAGCTTGAATGAATGATCCGAATGCAACAAGCATTGATACACTTACTAATCAAGAAGGGGGACAAAAGAATGGAATCATAAAAAAGAAGCTCGTATCTTGACCAGGGTTCTAAATTACGAGGCGTAGCCAATTATGGCCGATTACGGCCAACACAGCCAATTACGACTCGTAATTTAGAACCCTGGTCAAGAGACGAGTTTCTTTTTTATGATTCCATTATTTTCCTCCCTTTTTGATTAGTATGTGTCTCGATGTTTGTTGCATTCGGATTATTCATTCAAGCTTCAGACCTCTCCGAATAGCGAGCGTTATTTTATAACCACATTATGGTATTGTATTTGTCTTCTTTTTTGTACCGATGTAATATTAATGGGTTGTAGACTACAATGTACAATTTCTCTCGTGTAGCTCTAGTGCGACAATAATTAAAACTAAACCAATGTACAGTTTTTATTTTTTTCTTCTATGTATTTATCTAGTGCAGATTTGATTATATCTTTGTCACTTTTGTACGAGTTTTTGCACTTTTTAGAATTTTTAGTTCTAGCTGCTAATAAAAAATATTTTTTTTTAGTTTTGTGTGTCTGTGTCGGTCGGTTATGCAACATTTCGTGTGCAGAAGACATCTGTTTTCGTTTACTTTCTTGCCCAATTCTGGGATTCTGTGTTATTTCTTCTGCTTTTTTTTCGGATGACACGCAATCGATTAACTCGCAATTACATAAGCTTAGTTTATTTTTTTAGCTCTCTAGCTTCAAATATACTAGTATTAAAACAGTTGTAGGAAGATTGACTGTGAAAAATGCATTGTGCTAATAAATCTTATCTTAAACTTGAAATCGGGACAGTTTATTACGTATTTCTGTATTATTGTTTTTAGATTTTATTGCCGCTATATATAGATGTGTACTAAGGCTTACAAATGAGCTGTTCAAAATTCAAAGAAACCTATGAAAAAACGAAAATTAATTTAAAACAACAGAAAAATGTATTTGAGTATGGCTAGCCGTATATATAGCTTTATATGTAATCGGGTTTCTTATCCATGATCACAAACTATTGAAAATTTAACATTCAAACAAATGATTACTTGGATGTTGCCCTTTAGGTGTTTGGAATTTCTTCATGACACATATATGCTTTCAGTTAGGTTAGATTAGGTTTTGAATTATCGTCGCACTAGAGCTACACGAGGGCTATTTATGCTTTCAGTAATTCCATATGCAGTGCAATGTCGCGATGCTGCAAAGTCCGTCGATGCCAAAGCCGCGTGTGATATCGCCCTTAAAAGTTGCGTGAGGTGCCTACTCAGGTGTCGGCTCGTCAGTTACTGTGGTTCTAAATTATGACGCCCGTCACCAATAGCCCTAGTGTAGCTCTTGTGCGACGTTAAATCAATTCCACTTTTATTTCTAGTGTTTACGGAATATGTGAAAATAACTAATTTATTGATATTATATGATAAAGAACAAATAATAATCTTAAATCATGCACAATACCTTTATCCAACCTCGTATGTAGCCTTAAAAAAAGCTTATTTGAAAAGCAACTCCCTAGGGTAATTCCATGCAAAATTATCATGTATGTAGTGTAAGTCACGTTTGTAAAAAATGATTATCACTACAACTTTTAACATTACGTGAAAAAATAAATGTGGAATAATTAATCTACACTTATTATAAATAAATAATGTAATGTACTTCATTAAATTCGATTTATTTTTTAAATTTAAAAAGCTTTTAATCTCCTCTTAAATCGTGACTTACACTACAGTTACATGGAATTAGCCCTTATAAGAAGCGATCCAATATTTCATTTCAACTATGGGCCCTGCATTAGCTGATGAGCACTTCCAAGTTTCCACTCGCCCTAAATTCGGCGTTTCCTGAATAAATGTTAACTATGTTTAATGGGAAAGTCTTTTTGTTAGGGATTTTCATTTATCCTCTTGCGACCTGGGGTTCCCATTCGGGGACATTTTTTAAAACCTCTCCACAAACAATTAACAGAGGTTAACAAGTTTCGAAATTGACCTGGTCCAATAGAAGAAGATCCAAAAATCAGTTTTCAGCCTTTGATTACATTTATTAGTCATTTATTTCTATAAAAAATGAAGTTGAACGAGGGTCAATACGATATTCGAGTTTTTTAAAAAATAACTTTAAACTTGCTCTTCCTTTAAACTTTTCAAAAAGTTATTTTAGTAGTTAATTTTAAAAGTATTTGCATTAAAAACAATGTTAAAATAAACTGTCAACTACAAATAAGTGATACGGCCTTTTTTGTTGCATTTATAGCATAAAAATTGTGTATTTTTAGAGTTTGAGGCGTGTCTCTCAGTAACTATTAAACATAATTTTTTTAAAAATGTCTTGGAAACCATACATTTTAGTATATATTGCTATGAACAGTATGTTTAGATGAAAAATATACGTGTAGGATTTTGCTGGGATCTTAATAGGTTAAGGACGATGTGCTTTTTCCGAAAATTTCCTCAAGCACTTGTTGGTAACGTTTTGTTAATGAAATTTTGGAATTACTCATTGAACTGGTTAGTAATACTATTATTTTTTTTTGGTTGCATAAATTATATTTACTATTCACTTGTTTTGTGGGATTTATCTTTTTAATAAGGGTATTTTGTATGGTAACAGATCTCTATACAATTCCAATAGGGAAACTTTTGAACCTGTTTTAAATAAAGTATACGACATGTACTGACGAAAACTTACCAAAAATACAGAAGAAAGTTATTTTGTCATTAAAATAATTAATAAGTATAATGTTAAAGATATTAATTAGTTATAATTAAAACAAAATATAAGCAATTATTCGCAAACTACAGATGGCAGTACTAAAGGCATGTAAAAATCTAAACAAAAATAATTTTAAATATATATACTTTGAAAAAAAAGTTTGCGAGGAAATAAAAAGAAATGCAATTATTTGTGAATTTAAAAAAAATAAACAATTTAAAATTTCCTCATCCTAAGCAAAATCTAATTTTTTTCAAAATGGTTTAATTTGTGCTTATATTTATGGCACTGGATAGCTAAAAATGTTAGTTTTTGAACTTTTAAATGGTTAACTGCGATAAAGTGATTGATATGGTTAAGTTTTTTTTTTATATTAGCATTGGAAGGTTGTTCAAATGTGTTGAAGTCGCTTTTAATGTTTCTATGAAGTTTTAGTGGGTGCTGACAACGGTTCAATAATTCGACAACATTTGCATATGTTTAGTTCTAGTGCTAAGTTTATCCAACTATATGTGGAGATAAATAAAAAAAGATTAGATTGATTTTGATGTTTAAAAAGCTGATTACAAAGGCATTTTTGAACTAAGCAAGAGGATAATAGTAAGACTGGTGTGTAACCCTATTTAATATCAAAACACATGGGTTTATAAAATGAAATGATTGGAAGGTTTTGACAAAGGTTCGAAATTCAAAGTCGCTAGTAGAAAAATACGACCAGTTTTTTCGATTTTGCGATAACAAAATAAATTTAGTCGCAGTTATCGTGACTTTAGTTTTTTTTTAAAAAAATCTTTAATACGAACTTTTTTATACCGTGGTTTCCAATAATCTCCTAATTTTTTTGAAACCATTGCTGTGATCATAGAATCGAAAAATTCGGCAGTCCGGCTAAAATAGATCTATAAATTTCGAAACTTCGGCGAACTTCATAAAATCTAAAAATTAAGACTATTGTAAAATCCCCCCAAAATGGGGAGATTGTCAAATGTATAGAAACTCTGAAAAACTTAAAAAACTCAGACGACCGTTATATCCACAAACTTAGCAAAGTAAAGGCTGAAGCAAATTGGGATTTCTTAAACTTTGGAACTTCAGTTATCCAAAAATGGCGAAACTCTTGTGATTCCATAAAATCGCGAAACTCCGGTGACTCTATAAACAAGTAAGTCCGTAGATCTTAATATCGTCCATATGGACACTGTAGACTCCAAAAATGGCCGAGAAATTTTTCAAAAGTTTTTTTTTATATATATAATTAAAAAAATGCTCATAGGTAATGTACATTTGCGCCAAATTTTTTTAATTAGTCGCACAGACTGCTCCTAAATTTCTTTATCTAATTTCGAACACTGGTCATATTGTCTTTGCATCCTTTGTTCTTGTTCATAAAACTTGTTCTTGTTAATCCTTCCTACCGCAAACTGCATCGCATAAAAAAAACTAAAAAAAATACTGATATCCCTAAAACAATTTGGAAAAGTAAACAAACACTTGTTTCACGTTTAAAGTGCCAAGTTTTTTCGCCGGTTCCACCCGATTTAAGTTCCGGGGCCATAAAATAAATTGCGCTGTTTGAGGTTGACACCCATCTTAAATCCCCTAAAAAAATTAAATAACTCAAATGAATTTAATTAATAAATAATCAAAATAACAAGAATACTTAAAAAAACTTTAACAAATATATGATCTCATTACATTTATATAAAGGTATAGAGGTTGATTATGATGGGCGGCAACCTCAAACAACGCAATTTTTTTATGGCACTGGAACTTCAATTATACTATTTATTACGTCAAAGAAGTTTTAAATAAGAGATTGTCATTCTTTTATATCACGGCTTAATTAGCGACAACTTCCTTAATGATTTGTTTTTTGTTATAACGTAAATGCTTCAGTTTTTTTTTTTTTTTTTTTTTTTTTGAGATTGGCGTTTGTTTGCCTCTAAACAGATTATTTTATTATTATTATTTTTCTGGGGGATAAACATTTACAAGCTAAATTTTTCTAGTTTCATTTATTTATTTCGAAAATTCAATAATTATTTCTTATGGTTCGCTAAATTAATTTATATTTAAAGAATAAATATTTAAAAATTCTTCTCTATTAAATAAAAGCTAAGCATTTCATTTCAACATACAAACAAAGATATTTGACGTCATTTCAAACTGATTGATGTCACAAAAATAAATTTCTTTTAATTTATTATTTAAAATAAATAAAGTTTATCGATCTATTGTTTCGAATGACAATGATGATTTAATTCTAATCAAAATGGCTTTTTATGCATTTTAAATGAGCATTAAATTTTGCCGTTTTTTAAATAATGAAGTACCTCGAATTCGAATTTTTTCTCAGTTTTTTCAGTTTCATGTCTTCCAATTTCGATGCGCTGAATTTTTTGACGTATCACACTTTCTGTAGCATTTATAGTTTAGGCTATGAAAGTGGTGACGGATGGACGGACAGACGGACTGAACGATTGTAATACCATTCACTTTTTTACGTTATATACGTAGTGTGGAAGCTAAAATGTCAAAGGGAAAAATAAATCCTCAATTTCGTGAGAATTACAAAAGACGACACTCAAATACTTTTATATTAAATAACCTTATTGATTTTAAATATGTATAAAATATTGCATTGTCATCGTTAGTAAGATTGCACAGATGCTGCAAAGCTCAAATATAATTAACTAACTAAAATAAACTTTCCAAGATTCATTGAACTCAAAATAAGACTGTTCAATAGGGTACTTGACTAAAAAAAAATTTATTGGCTTAAAATATTCTTATGCCAAAAATATTAGACCCGTATTTTATTTTTCAAATACCCCATAAAAATGGGAAAAAATGAACTTTAAAATTAGGCCGAAAAATCACTCCCGAAAACGCTTTGTGGCTGTCACGTGGTATCTATGATGTCACTAGTAACTATAAACAAACTTTGAAACACCATTTTGGAATCTACTTTAAGCAAATTTGAACTATCCGCTTCTGTAAAACCTCCACCCATTATCTAGATAATTCTTATTTTAATAGTACGTTAGATTAAAACCAGTTTAATTAAAAAAAAACAACATCACACCGGTTTGTTTATACATACTAGTGACGTCAGCCAAATCGACGTGTTTGTGATCACGTGTCGTACCGATGAAGAAAAAGCCTTTTGAAAATGATTTTTATTAATTATTTAAAGATTTATTTTGCAAAAAAAATATATACGTTTGTTATATTTGGGTTCAAACTATAATTTAATTAATATTGGAAGGTATTTTAGCGATACTGTCAAGTACCCTATTAAATTAGTGAATTTAATAAAAAATATACATTAATTTTACATCTACGTATCTATCTCTACATCTAAGAAAGTAATATTTATTAATATTATTTTTTGAAATTTTATATTTTCGGATCTAAACCGAACTTGGTACAATCAAATTCAAGTTCTTGCCTCTTGTTTTAAAGATATCATCCTTATATCGGGATTCATCCTTTTGTATAACCCTCATCATATTAATTAGTTTATTTCTTCTACCAAGATGATCAACTCTGCACCCTCTTCCTTGGACTTGGTTGAATATTACGAAATAAGCTTTTTTTTTTACTTTCCTATCATGGCCATAGTAAAATCGACCTTTGAAAGGTCGCTATCTTTAAATATTTTACATCAGTAACTGTTATTTTCTTTCTTTTAGTATGAAATGAAATATCATATAGTACAAAAGTTTACTCATGTAGCACACTGTTACGTTATGACCCAGTTTCCCAGCAAGAATTAAAAACTATACAAGGTAGAGACATTTATTAAGTTAAAATAATTAAAAATGTAAACTTTTATTAAAGTAAAAAGACATTTGTTAAAAGTTCCTTTGGAAAACACATTAAATAGGCATTTCCTCATTCACTAAAAGCAGCAGCAGATGAACCAATATTTAAACAAGTAAAACTTTCTTTCAAACAACACGCCAAAACAACACTTTCCTCATGAACGATAAAGAGCAGTTCCAGTCGCATGGGAAAAACCAGTCAGTTCCTTCAGACACATGGCACTCTAGTCCATAGACTAAGAATCCTCTAGACCACACACAGTAAGTCAATCTGAGGCCTAAAGTGTAGAAAGGAACTAATACATTATTAATGATTGATTTGTAGATTGGCACTTTGAACTTTCCGATTGCAGCGCTATTGAATCTTCTAAATGAACTATACTATTACGTCAGATTTTAAATGATAATTGCAATTTTCGATCTTAGCGCTACCTAATTTTTGAGAAAGAACTAAATGATCGAAACAAACTATAGTCAACATTTGATTTGATGATTGAAAGATTTTAATTTCGAAATACCAAGAGAACTTAATTAGGTTGATAATTTAATTAGGTTGAGCGAAAGCTTTATTGGAGTTGTACAAGTGCTATGATTGAGTTTAGTTGAATTATCGTCGCACTTGATCTACACGACGGCTATTGGCGACGGGCGTCGACCCCCCCCTTGTAGGCACCCCTGGGTGGATCCATATATTCCATATGGGCTCACTTGTTTAGTTTACCCATATGGCCCTCTGTTTTACTGGTCAAAGCACGTGGACCCTCCTGGGGTCTCACACGTAAGTCAGTTCTCGATTTTGCCATGCTTACATCTACAGGTGAAAATAATTATTTCAAATGAGGAAACGGCTAGTCTTTTTGTTGGCAGAATGATATTAATTAACAAGGACAATTAATTTTACAGTTAAATTATAATTCTATTATATAAATATTAACTGTCCAAGTAAAATTTTCAGTGTCTGTGAATTTAATAAACAAATCACAATTTTAAATTATGTTTTTTAGATGCATATGTTTCAGGATACAAATATAGTTATACAAAATTAAATATTGACATTCAATTTATTTTAATGACATTTACAGAACACGATAATTGCCTAGTTTTAGGTGACGTACTTCCTTCCAGCTTTCATTTATACTTTTCCTTATATTTTTGCTTTGTTCACATGTAACATTAGTGAACCAATCAAGGATAGATAAATAATTTTTTTTCATTTAGCATTTCGATTGCTACTCACGACCTGAAACAATCCGATTGCCTTGAGGAGTAAAATAAAGATATTAATTTGTATTATATTAAATAAATAATTTTTATCACAACCAAATTTTAAAAAAAGGGCAAGAAAAAAACTGTATGTTTGTGAAATAAAAATTGCCTTTGGAAATTGCTTTTTACCAATCAATTAAAAAACTATGAAAATTTGACACTTTTAATACACATATTCTTGATCTACGCATAAACTAAAAAAGAATATCCTACTAAAAATTGACAAGTCGACTTTTTTTTATATTTTGATAAATTTTTGCATGTAGGCATTGGGCAAATATTGCAACATCTCTATTTTTATTTAAATTTTTACTAAACACTGCTTATATTATGTATATGCAACTGAATCCTTTGATAATATAATTTTTCTCGTACTATATAAGCACTTTTTTTCAATATTTACATACATTGAATATTTTGAATTTCCACTATGAAGACTTCCATTATTTCCAAAAACTTCCGATATTTCCAAAAACTTCCGTTACTTCCAAAAACTTCCGCTATTTTCAAAAACTTCCGTGAGGTCACTCGTGGTGATCTTCATAGACAAAGCATGTCTCAGTAATAGAAAGAATGTTTTTTACTGAAATGGCAGACTTTTTTTGCATATTATTTACGAGAACATGGAAAACCGTGAAAAATATACAATATGTCTTTTTGTAATTTGTTATATATTTCTAGCATATAAACATACAGATTTTACATAAAGCTGTCAGAAGTTTTTATTACATCAAATCAAAATAAATAAACGTTTTCATCGATATAAATGGCTAAAATTTAAATTTCAAACAAATTAAAAGCGATAGACAGGTGGACATATGCCCATCTGGAAATACAGAGAGATGGGACAAAAGTATGGAAGTTAGACGTCTGTAGTATTTTCTTTCTAACAAAAAAAAAGAATTTTTAAGA
>JAFNEN010002140.1:0-18685 GCA_019343175.1 Oedothorax gibbosus
ATTTTAATAAAATATAACACACTCAGATTAAAGAAGATTTTATTTAAATTAAAATTGAATTTTATTTTATTTTTTTAAATGCATACTTAAAATTATTTTCATGAATTGTTGGTATTTTTTTAACAATATATGGGTAAAATATCATTCTGGTATAAGAATTGGTTCATTGCTAAAAAAAATCAAACTGAAGATTTGTTTTTCATTAATAGATGTTTTCACTATTAACCTTGATCAAGCAATTTTCAAAACGACCTAGGAAGTTTCCTAATTCAGCGATAAACCTGTGGTAGGTTTTATTTTTACAACAATTTGTTTGACCTTTCAAATGACATGTAACAAATTTAGAATATAAAAGATTTAAATTAAATTACAAATAAAAAAGAAACAGTGGAGCTTGTTTATCATTATTGTTAGTTAATAATTCAGCTTAGGAATAACACAAGAATACTAATATTAACACTACCTTTATAATAAATCTGAGTGATAACCTGAAGAAAGATTCATTTGTAGTTTGAAAAAGCCACATTTGTTTGGAAGACATCACTTTGAAGTAGAACATAACTTCTTCCAGTGGGAGTCACAGGATTAACTTTTGCTAGAATGTCCACTACTGACACCCACAAAACATCAGCGTTTCTTGGATACGAGAATGATGCAGCTGGCCCAAATGGGCAGTGGTGTAGTGGGGCCGGAACGCGCCGTTACGACGTTCCGGTACTTTTTTACGAGCCGGAACGGCGTTCCGGAACTTTAATGCGTGATTTTTTTTTACTATTTCTTTCATTAAAAAATTAATTTGAAATTTTTCCACTGAACTAAATACACGGTAAAGTGACCAACCACCCCGACCGACGCGACGGCTTGAAAAGGTGGAACGAATTCATCTCTCCCCCCCCCCCCCCCCCCCCCCCCAATGCTATCAAGAGTGATGTAGCGAGAACGCCTCTAAAGAATGGCGGCAGTTTACAATAGGAAGCTTCCAGGCTTCTTTCCTTCACTTATTTGCTATTAACAAAGTATAGGGTCAAATCACTAAGCAGACGATTTCGATTACCATTCACTAAGACTTTAAATGCCTATCGAGATTTTCTGGATAATGGGGGGCGAAAGGTTCCTGAAGACTTGGCGCCTTTAATGAACTGCTCGAAAGTCATCCCAGTAAGTTCTTCAGAATGCGAGAGGGGCTTTAGTCACATGAACAATATTGTTTCAAAATCAAGGTCCAGACTTATTATTACTCACGTGGCCAATCTTATGTTTGTCAAAATTAATGGTCCACCAATAAAACGGTGGAAGCCCGAAGAATATGTAGTTAGCTGGTTGAGGGAGCATAGGTCAGCAATAGACAAACAAACGCGGGTGGCAGTTGCCTCCGGTAATGAAAATGTCAATGAAAACGCTCTTTGGAAATTTCTGTGAACAATTTTAAAATGGATTAATAAAAGAAAATATGGTAAGTTATGTGTCAAACTTATTACATAACATATATGATGATTTAAAAGAGATAATCGCAAAGATGAATATCTGTAGATAAGTAAAAAAATTCATGTGATTGCTCATCCTCCCAACTTATAAAATCTTATTTTTAAGAAATGTTAGCAATTAAAGCACAACTAGTAGTAAAACATGTCCCCTTCCCCTACTAAAATTCGCAGCCAATCATTACGATTGATTTAAAAAATAAAAAGTGCCTCCCCCCCCCCCCCCCCCCCCCCCCGGCACGCCTGTATAAGAGCGTTCCGGGAGAAAAAAAATTAGCACTACAACACTGCAAATGGGTGAAGAAAAGTTATCTTTACCTCATCAAGTTCATTTTTCTCCAATCTCTGTCTCTTTACTGAGCCTCCAACTCTGTCGCAAGGCCCTTTACCATGTGATGTGGCTGAAAAGTGCCACTCTGCTTTTACATTAAAATCTGTCTCGGTGTATGCAGGAAACTGGTGGCTCGGGTACGTTTTGGAGAAAAATGAACTTGATGAGGTAAAGATAACTTTTCTTCACCCATTTGGGCCAGCTGCATCATTCTCGTATCCAAGAAACGGTGATGTTTTGTTGGTGTCAGTAGTGGACATTCTAGCAAAAGTTAATCCTGTGACTCCCACTGGAAGAAGTTATGTTCTACTTCAAAGTGATGTCTTCCAAACAAATGTGGCTTTTTCAAACTACAAATGAAACTTTCTTCAGGTTATCATTCAGATTTATTATAAAGGTAGTGTTAAGACTCTTCTCTAGTGATTCCGAAACTAAAATCTCACTAACAGCTAAACTAAGCTGGCTATCAATGGGTGGGGCTTATGAACTTCCTCACGAAACAACCTGCTCCAATCAAACGTAGTGGGTTAGGAGAATTTCGCACCCCCTTCCCCCCTCTGGATACCAAGAAAATGTAGGGGGACTTCTGAAGAGGCGCGACATTGTCATTTCGCCCCTCTTGCCCCCAAGCAAAGATAAGAAACTTGTTTTGAGGTCTGCTTACTCTATGGTCTGGATTGCACATGGTCAGACGAAAATAGCTTTGATAGATTTGGGCCTCACTCGTCTGTCGTTTTTCACCCCGAGTGCCTAGGTGTAATATACTCATATAATACTCGTAACTGTTGAAATTCGGATTGGAAATTTTAGAAATTTTTTGTTAATAAATTTGTTTTTTCAATCATTTATTTGGGACATTTTCGTCAAAGTTGTTTTTTCGTCTACTTTTAAAAATGAACTAATCAAAATTTATTCTGCAGTTTTCTTTCATAAAAAGGAATATTTTGACAGGTTTTTTTTTGTTTAGAAAATTACTGGACGTTCCACTAATATTTGAAAATACCATTAATAATTGGTCCAATTGCTGGATTGATTTGGCTCGTACCGTAGATTTTTTTTTTTAATTTTGTGATTTTTTAGTATATTTGTGACCTAAGCAATTTTACATAACTATTCATCGAATTGTAGATAATTTTAGAAAGGTGTAAAGAGTACTATTTAAATTTAAATTGCTGTGTTGGGCGATTTTCTTTTATGGCTCATAAATGTTATGGGGAAGCTGTTATAGGTAACAGTTGCTTTTAGCTTCCACACTACGTTTATAACGTAAAAAGTGGAAGGTATTATAATCGTTCAGTCTGTCTGTCCGTCACCCACTTTCATAACCCGCCCGAACTACTAATGCTACGGACAAGTGTGATACGTCAAAAAATTTAGCGTACCGAAATTAGAATACATTGAAAATTTCAGAAAAGAATTCGAATTCGAAGTACTTCAATTATTTAAAAAAAAACTGCAAAATTTAATGCTCATTTAAAAAGCATAAGGAACCCATTTTTATTAGAATTAAATCACCATTGCCATCGCACCAATCGCTCGAGAAACTTTAATTCTTTTAGACAATAAATTGAAATAAATTTATTTTTGCGACATCGATCAGTTTGAAATGACGTCAAATATATTTCACTACGAGATTCTTTGTACCGTTGATATGAAATATTTTCACTCTATTTAAAAGCGAGGAATATTACATATTTTATTCTTTGAAATTAGCAGAGAGGATGATTGCTTGCATCTCCTTGGATAATATATAGTACAAGAAAAAAAAGTTTTTTCAATTACGAGTTATCTATATATTACAAACTTCATTATTCGACCATAACACTCGGCAAATGAGGAAAACGGACAAATATTTTGCAAACTTTTTAGATTCCATTGATAACAATAAAATTCTACAGTCTCCTTAGGCCCAGCAAAGTACTTCCTAAAAAACTTTTTTTTATAAAAAACCCAATATCCCCAACATTGACTTAAGCCTTTTTTACACTCAAACATCAACACACCCGACTTAGGTAGCTTCGCGAAACATATAAGCAAAAGTGGCTTAAGTCCAAGTTGGGGATATTGGATTGAACGTTTGCTCCTCATTTCAATCCAGTTTTTTTTCGTAATTTGATTGTTCAAGATGTTGATAATCTGAACTTCGGTGCTTTGCTTCAGGGAACCGAAGTCCTGATTATTGTCAGTGGTTCTCCCTGCTATGGGAAACCGACTGAAATACAACTTATTTCAATTATTTCGTTTCAATTTCTGATTATAACGGTGAATTAGAGACTGATACGTTGAACATTAAACTATTACTGACTTAATTTGAACAATACATATACTATTCAAAGCCCGGATTTCACGCTTCCTGTGTCTACTCAACACATCACAAAATATGTTTTTAATACAAAATTTTCAAATTATATGTATATAATGAAACATCACTAATGTAAAAATTATCTGTAATAATTGGTAATAATTAATCGTAACAGATTGATGGAGGATATGTATTGAAAGTATATCAAAAGTACCAATTTGGAGATCTGTGACTCAAAAATGCAACAATATTCAAGGTGATAAAACATTAAACTCAACTCAAGCACTCAATTAGTATATAAAACGTATCTTTCTTATATTTTCGTCAACAAATATTGTTAATTTACTTATTCGATTACTAATAATTTTTCAATTACTAATATCCAGTAAAATATTTATTTTACTTATAGTTTAAACACTAAAAAATTTGAATACAATAAAGTTAAAAGATTTTATTATACTCAGAAAATAATAAAAGCTAATTTTATTTTTAAACTATGGAAAACAGTAACTTTTCCCGATTTACTGCAATAAATTTTTCAAAAAATTCTTTCGAACTGATTGTTGTACTTGCTTTACAAAAATTTATAAAACGTCAATTAAAAATGTAATATTCAATGAAATACATTAAACATCTTTGTAAGAGGGTGAAAATATAATAGCGGAAATGTGTTCATTTGAACCATAATAATACTCTCCAATGTACATTGTACCGGACAAGAAAGCCGCTCTTGGTTCTCATCACATCCTTATTTCTTTTCCCTCCAAAAACGAAGGCGTCAATAAGATATTTCTTTTAAGAATTTCAAAAAGTAAAAGTAGGTATTGACTGGTGAGATCCATTTGTCCGTATTGTCTCCCCTTCCAACTTCGGTTCTATCCGTTGGATTTTTTTTTGTGTGTGTGAAGTATGAAATTCAGAGACTTATCTTTATACTTTTTGTCCATCGGTCTGTACGTGCGGATATCTATATACCGATCGGTCAACGGTCTACCCTAGTGGTTGGTAAAATCTTTTAATTGAAAGGACAAAAAAATATAGTTTTTTTTAATTAAAAAATCTTCAATTTTGCGATTTTTAAGTAGAATTGACCTAACCAATTTTACAAAACTATTCTTCGGATTATAAATAAATTTAGAAAACTAGAAATAATTTTAATTAATTTTAATTTAAATTGCAGTGTTAGGCTATTTTTTTCAATGGCTTGTAAATGTTGTAGGGAGAAATAATGCAACGTAAAATGTTGTGAGCAAAGAAAGTAGAATAGTTAATTTGTAACAATCATTAATGTGAAACGATAAATCCTTACCAACATCAAATACATTTTTTTATTATAACCTTTTTCTTTCTACTAAATATTAAATTGCAATTTAAAATTATTTCTTCCAACCATAAATTAGTTATTTTTATTCTATAAACAAAAATAACTGAATAAAAGAGTAATTATTACAGATGCTTTAGTGAATTGTTTACAGTAAATGAAATACGCATCAAAAATTGGCATGTGATAATATTTTTAATAAATTTTTAGGGTAACTAATTATCCATATAAAAATTCCACGAGTTCAGATGAAGGACCAAAATTCAGAAGAAAATGCGCTGAAGCTATTTACCTGCCCAGAACCCGTGCAGGACAAGTTTTCCCATTTTGCGAGGCGACAGTATCGCTAGTTTACTTGAATTTAAAGTATGATTAATTTGATATTTTTTTAAACATTTGATTCGCTCTTGGGATTTTTACTTTCAGATACTCTGCTGCATTTTTTCCATATGACTGCAAGAAAATGTCACTAGACAATAGTAAAGAAACCTTTTAAAATATTTTATATCTAGCTAGGGTATGTGACTTTCCATTTTAATTTTCAAATCAAGAAGAAGAATCAAACAGAAGAACAAAACGCTCATTTCCTAATTTAGGCGCGTTTGGCGATTCCTACATTTGGTATCAAAACCAAATTAACCCTCCTTTCTTGTTTCGACACTCGTCGTACTGGGCTGTGAAAAAGCCACGGCGAAGAATGCAACGAACGAAGAATACAAAATAAAAAAGACACTCGCACCCTCCTCCAGCAACTGCGGTGTTCTAAGAAATTCCCTTTTCAAAGGTGGAAAAAATCCCCTCCCCCCGGCCCCCCACACTTAAGACCACATGTGAAGCTCCCCCGTCCTTGATAACATACTGTCCAAACTAAATTAACCCTGAGAAGGGGAGGTTCCTGTGGGAGGCGCGGCTATGCACAATTTTTTAGCACATGTCTTCACATTTTAATCAATATCTCAAGTTCAAATTATCCAATTTCAAAGTTTAAAGTCAAGTTTAAGACAGAAATGTTCAATCTCGATATTTGCTTATTCACTTTTTTAAAATTTGTTCTCAATTTTAACAAAATGAAGTTAAAGTTAATTTTTACGTTATTTTTTTTTTACAAAAATTTAAACAAAAATATCAAAAAGGTAATGTAACAGTAAAGTCAAATCTGTCTAACGACACAAACCGCGTGAAAATATTCCAATAATTTCTTGTGATATGCATTCGAAAACTGTCGCGATTTTACCATACAGTTACTATTGAGGGACGACCGGTAGGTGGCGTCTAATGAAGAGTCTTAATATTAGTATTCTTGTGTTATTCCTAATAGTCCAGTAACCAGGTAGTTTTTTCAGGAAAAAATACAGGAATTGTTTTCTCGCCAGTTTTATATGTTTTTGAGGGTGCTGAATCCGAATATCAATTTTGTGAACAAATTCGGGCATGGGAACATTAAAAAAATCGAAAAAATCCCAAAATTTTACCCCTTTTTTGGTTTTTTCCTTCTAGCAGGAAAAGCATTGATTTCTCAACAAAAACGTCAACACAAAAGTTAAAGTACTCTAAACAAGCTAAATAAAAGTCAATTACATCATTTATGTCACTCTAATAGTTTAGTTGCTACAGCGCATTGAAAATCCGGCATATTCCGCCCGAATGTCGGAAGTCCAAAATTTTCACTTGCAGCGCGCTCGAAAAATAGTATATAGTCGAAATAGAGTTTAGGGTGAAATTAATTAGAACACAAACTATTCTTGTTACAAATGGTAGGAAATGTGCTTCTAATGAAGATACTAAAATTGCAACCCGAAATGTCGCGCAAAATACGTTTATTGGCCGCCATCTTGAAAAAACGTCAATTTTTTTAAAAATGACAAGAAACCATAATAAGTCGAGTTTTATATCAAATTAAAAGAAATTTTATGTTGACAAAGGATATACTATTGGTTTTTTAAAACTAATATATTTACACAGATGATTTTGGAAGGAAACGACGAATAAAGGGCCGAAAATTTTCATTTCACGCGACGGAACCACTCCTTGTAATTATTGAGATGCCCAACAAAAGTTTGCTGCTTTGTGACTCAAAGCCATGCTTTAATGAATAACAAACATGGAGTCCCCAATAATAAGCAATATTTAACAAACCCTCATGAAATGTACTAAAAGAATAGAGAAGGAATAACTGAAAGTCAACATGGAACCTGGATCATTCGAAATGCATTGAAATAACTTATGCAATGAGTTTGCTGACCAGTGTTTCCCGTTGACCTAACTCATGCAAGAATGACGAAAGATTTTGTAGGTCTAAACAAGTTAATGCAATTCTTTATAGACCACATGTCCATTTACTGATATTTCAATGCTTTGTGGAATTCTGTTCATGGAATAACAGATAGTGCAGACAAGGGACAACATGATTAAAAGAGATCAAACTAAGCTAACGTATCTTTTAGAGGTGGAAATATATTGAAAACTGAACCATGCAGTTATGATGAAAATATTGAAAAAATGACTAGTTATTGCTGGTGAAAAGTTAATGCGTTGACAAAAACTGAAGATTTTTTTAGATTGCATAATCGTCGCATAAGAGCTAGACGAGGGCAGGTTTTAAAATTTTCCTCCCGTATTAGATATTTAAAAAGCTTGAATATCCTGATTTTTTTAATATTTTATGGCGAATCGTATGTAATAAGTATTCTAGAAGAATGGTGTAGAAGGTAGCATTAACATATCGGTATCATCAACTACTACAGTTACGTGCCTTTATTGGGCTATTTTAAGGATTCTTTTACGATTGTTGTATTAGTATCACATTCTGCATGAACAACAGAATGGTCACTTTCTTTTAAATGTCTTTCCATAATATTGAAAAAGCGTCGTTTAAGCAATTGGAAAGAAAGAGGAAAAGAAAGGTGTAGAAGGTATAAAATATCGGTATCAACGCATCATCAACTACTACAGTCACCTGCCTTTATTGGACTGTCTTCTTCATAACTGCTTAGTCAGTTTTTAATAAAGTTCCATCTCAAAAAGGTTTGTTAATTTATTTTGAATATCTCTCTTGAACATGTCACGTTAGCCTTGTCTGCACTATCTGTTATTCAATTAACAGAACTCCACAAAGCACTTGAAATATCAGTAAATGCACTGTGGTCTATAAAGAATTGCCTTACCTTGTTTAGACCTACAAATTTTTCGTCATTCTTGCATGAGTTTGGTCAATGGAAAAAAACACTGGTCAGCAAACTCATTGCATAAGTTATTTCACTGCATTTCGAATGATCCAGGTTCCATGTTGACTTTCAATCATTTCTTCTCCATTCTTTTAGTACATTTCATGAGGGTTTGTTCAATATTGCTTATTATTGGGGACTCCATGTTTGCTATTCATTGAAGCATGGCTTGGAGTCACAAAGCAGCAAACTTCTGTTGGACATCTCAATAATTACTAGGGGTGGTTCCGTCGCGTGCAGTGAAAATTTTCGGCCCTTTTTTTTATCGTTTCCTTCCAAAATCATCTTTGTAAATATATTAGTTTTAAAAAACCAATAATATATTCTTTGTCAACATAAAATTTCCTTTAATTTGATATCAAACTCGACTTATTATGGTTTCTTGTTATTTAAAAAAAAAATTGACGTTTTTTCAAAATGGCGGCCAATAAACGTATTTTGCGCAGGCGCGGATCCAGAGTTCCTCCATAGGGGGGTTATCCGGACTTTTTTTCTTGGAGGGGGGATTTTTTTAAATATAATTTTTAATAATTCTCAATTTTTAATAAATCATTTTTAATCATTCATAATTTTAATTAAATAATTAATCTTAGCAACTCTTTTCAAATACTTGTTTGAAACTATTATTTTTTAAAGACGTCTTTCTTTTATAGATGATTTAATATTAAAACAAATAAAAAAAAAGTGTACAAAATGTTTTAATAATTTATGTAAACTAATAAAGCCCCTTAAAGCCCATTTCACACGGTGCACCTTCTGCAGGGTTCTTCCATAGGAATAACATGGAGAACCGCTATGAAGAATTTTTTCACGGTATTTTTTCGTGCATGCACGAAAAAGTTCTGCGACGAGATATAGGTAGCCAATCAGCATCAAGTATAGCTCTGATGTCTTGTTGGCGAAATCGAGTTTGCCAAATAGAAAAAAAATCTACTTTATGCTCGCCAATGTTTATTTTTGTACTCCTGCTCAATCGAGATTTTAACACGCTCTTCTCACTTTAAATATTTGAAATTCAGCTTACAAAATGAGTAAAGTGAAAGTCCCAACATTCACATGGCCTGTTGCCTTGGAAATGGATTTGATCGAAGAAGTCAGAAAATATAAATTTCTTTTCGATCCTAAAGATCCTCTGTATTATACCAAACGAACGTTAAAAATATCGACATATCAGAAAATTACCGAAAACTTAACCCTGCAGTACCCTCAATACAAAGATAAATTAACGTGTGGTAAGTTAATTTTGCTCTTCAAAGCCAAATATCAATAATTTGTTGACAAATACTTAAATTTATTTTATTATTATATACGTTTTTTTTAATCCAGTTAAAAGCCTACTGTGAAATAATGATGTAGTTATTTTTTAAAACATTACTCTGTGTTTAAATAGAAATTGATGAATTGAAAGATAATAATTTTTTATATAGCATTTAAAATAACGTACATGCAATCATTGATAAAATTCTTTAGAACCAATCATATGGCTTAAGCATTTTAACATTTTAAACCCATCACATTTTATCTCATCCCCATATCATGCTTTATTTTCCTTTTTGGATAGTGAATTTTATTCTTTGATTTAGATGTTTGTTTTTAAATGTCATGTCTAAATTTTCAACCTATTAAATACAAAAACCAAGTGTTTGCGCAGTATGGTCTTTGATGTCCTTGCGCCATAAAACCCAAACATCCATCCAGAACCAGACATATTTTTTAAAAAAAGTCAGTTGCATTTTTTAAAAAGTATTTGTACCTAAGAATTTTTTTATCATATTTATTTTTACAATTAAATTTCAGGTGAAGTAATAAGGAAGTTCTGAAATCTGCGAAAATATTACCTGAAGGAGGTCAGGAAAGTAAAATCGTTGCCTTCTGGGAGCAGTGGAGTGGATCTGGTTTTGTTCCACGATGAGAACATTTTTCACATTTAAGATTTTTGGATGACGTTGATGTCCAATTGGAAACAGTGTCCAATTTTAAAAGGAGTGCAGCCATCTCGGAGCAAACTAGTGGACTAGGGAGTTGTTCAACTTCACAAGTAAGGGATTATTTCTAAATCATTTATGCAAAATAGGATGCACAACCTAAAAACTTATTTATGTTTCCAGTTGTTGATGTTATTGTTTAATATATTACACCAAAATCCCAGTTATTCGACATAATCATTCAAAACTCCCACACAAGTATTCAAATACTATACACATTATTTCAAAGGCAGACCCAGAGTCGTGGGGGTGGAGTGATCTCCACGTACCCCCTCCCTCCTATTTTCAGGATTTTTATGTGACTTTTTCGGGTGTGGGGGGGGGGGGCAATTGGGCAATTTTCCCAATGGTTGCTGGCACCTTGTCTATTGTCGGGTATGCCCTTTCATTATTTTATAAGAATTCAGTCATCTGTATAGCAAGTTCAATTCTGAATAGATAGTATGTACATACTGCTTTCAAGATTTTTAATTTAGTATTTATTGACTCAATTATTCTCAGAATTAAACTATTTGCTTTGCTGCTCACCTTTAACCTGTGCAATGCTAAAATTGCAGGTAAACGGAGGGTTATGTGTTTCGACACTTTTTCTGTCTTGCTTTCTTTCGACTTTCCGAGATAAAACTTTTACTTCATTTTTATTAAAATGTTATTTTGAAGTTAAATAATGGAGATTCATAAGGTCTATAAAAAATTCTGACGAAAATTGGAAGACATCTATTTTTTTTATTTTGGAGGGAGGAAGGGCAGTTTTCACTTGCAGTCAAGTTCTGAGCATATACTCCACTTTTTTTTTTGCCCCTACTTCTACTAATGAAAGTATTTTATGGTGATTCATAATTTTATTTTTTAGGTTCATGAATCTGCTATGGATTTGTCAATTGAGGATGAGGAGCAGGAATTACAAAAAGAACCCATTCCTAGTTCTGCCCAAACTTTTGAGCCCAGATCAAAGAAGAATTCAGAAACGCCCAACAGTATTATGGCCAAAGCGGCAGCTGCTTTGGAGTCGATAATAAATGTCCCCTCAGGAGACAACAGATGAACTTTTCTTCCGTTACTATTGTAACAGGTTTTCAGAATTGAAAAACCCTTTTCTAAAAAGAAAATTCAGGGCGGATTTGGAAGACATAATGTCAAGATATGAAGAGGAAGACAAAGAATTGTCCAAATTTGGAACATTTTAGTAAATAAAATATTTTGAGCATTAAAACAGCAAACTATTTCATTTCATTTTTGTTAATTGTGGGAGAAATAAAATTAACTTGAGTATTTTTAATTGGAAAGATATTCAGAAATATAGTCAGATTCACAAGAGATAAAAAGTAAATCATAATTTATAATTACTATAACCCTTTCTTGTAAAGTCAATGAAAATGTCAAGTAGGTTCATTTGAGGTTGTAATCAACAACCAAAAATTATAATTACTATCATTGTGGGTAACTTTGGTCTGAGAGAAGAAAAAAATTAAACTGCAAAAACTATTTAAACACTTTGAAATGGCCATGCATTTTAAGTATTGAATTAGGAATAATTTTTAAGCATGTTTGTGTTAAATTTTATAAATTTAAAAAATGGTATTAGTTTTTAAAATAGACACGCAGCATGCGGATTTCCCGATGACCAATAATTAAATATAGCATATTTATCCCCATGAATAAAAGTATAGTATAGTGGTTTTTTTTTTTTGTTTTCAATACTTTTTTAGATGTTCCAGACAAAAGTTGGAAGTAGATTTTTGTCATTAAATGCTCCTAAGAATGTATATATAGTATTGCCAAAAGTAGAATAATATTTTTTTATATAATTTTTAACTGGAAAGATATTCAGAAATATAGTCAGATTCAGGAAGTAAAAAGTAAATCATTATTTATGATTACTATAACCCTTTCTCACATGGCCAAAGTTACCTGCTTCTACAGTATAGGATAAGGCAAAGAATACTTAAAAAGAAAAACATATGCTTCAATATAGTACTGGTTATAACTGTTCGTATTAATTATATTATCTGGTTAAACTGTTCGTAATTATTATGTAAACAAATAAAAAAATTGAAAAAATGTGCCAAGATTAGCGATAGGTATCGTTCACAACAACCCCTCCAGGAACGTGTGACGTCAGAATCTGGGCAGTCGAACAACCCTATCAGAGCAGTTCCGTGTAGAAGGTTCACCGTGTGAAATGGGCTTAAGAGAGTAATCTCATATGCTTAAAATTGTAATGTGCAAAAATTTATTAATTTTCATAAGAAGATCTGAAATTTAACAATATGAATTTATTTTAACGTAAGTTTAAACTCAGATATTGCGTTTATTCATAAAAGTATGTTTAAGTTTATTAAGATTTTTTAGTTTAAAATCGTATAAAAACCTAAAACGCAATAATTTTAGATTTTAAAAAAAGCTCATATTTATAATAGCATAAAAATGGCACAAAAGCTCATTTTCATACGAAAAACGTTTAATTTTTCGAAATCTAAACAAAGCATTTCAATGTTGAAGTTGAAAATTTACATTTATTTTGCCGAAGTGTAACATAATATTTTAAATATTGTATAAGTATACATATACAAATTTTATGCAGCAATTAAAGTAAAAAATCTAATTTTCTTTGTTTAATTTTGCTGAATCTATCAATAATTTTCTGGACATCCAAAGGGAGATATCTCTGTGTATATTTAAAAGTGCCAATTCTGTTAGACGATCTTGGGTCATATTGCTTCTTAGCCAAGTCTTCAGCCTTCTTAAAGTTGAAAAGCTTCTTTCTGCTGAAGCAATAGTATAACAGGAAGAACACTTAGAATTATTAATATTTGATTTATGAGAGGGAAAATATCTTCATCGCATTGGGAAAGGGCTTCTAAGGCGGGTTTTTAATTATTATTTTTTATGGTTTAATATGTTTTATAATTAAATACAAATCACAAATTGTGATTTCCAATCACTGTAGAAGAAGCTAAAAATCCCGCCGATTGGTGCTTTTGCCGCGAGGGTCTCAGAAGATTAGTTACTACGACTGCATTTTAAAAAATCAATACAAAAAAAAAATCTGATTCTTGTATTTTAATACGTAATGAATAAGCATACAAAATTTCTGAACGATTTATTTATTCCGTCCCTTTTGAATAATCCTCTGAAACACGGTCAACATTCAAGTGGTTACATGTATCGCCACCCTTAAAAACATTAAGAAAATCTTGTCTTTGGCAGCGGTTCTAAATAACAATATTTGCTAAATTATTAAAAACTTATCTATCAATCTATTTCATGTAGATTAAAATACTAAATGTCAACTTAACTTTTCAATATTTCATTTAAAAAATTCTAGATATTTATTTTAGATTTTATACATATGCTTATTTTCTTTTTTTTCTTTCTCTTTTAAAAATAGTATTAGTCATTACACCTATTTCCCTTAACCTAATTGTTTTGAGACTCCGATGGCCCGACTTTGCGTTAGTTCATGAGAAAATAGAATTTAATAGATAACTACTAATTTTATACAAATTCTATATGTATCCTATATTAATAGTTATTATTTTTAGCAACTTGGAAAACAATTCAGTATTTTATTGTTTCAAAAAAATAACTTTTCTATGATATACGAGTTTATGAACACTAAAAAAGACTGCACAAATTTCGATCACTGAAAACGACAAATTTTGATAATGTACCTTAAAAAATAGGTTTGTACAAAAATAACACTGAGTCACTGACACTTAAAAAAGCTTCCACACAAGATGTAAACTTTTAAACACCCTAGCAAACTAACCAAACCATTAATTAATTGTTTGTTTAATTGATGCTATAAAGACGATGAAAATTTGTAAAATAAAATCTTTCAATTTATTTATTCATTTAACGGAAAATGTACCGAGATGGAAAATCTAATAAAACAAGAACAATTTTAAACTAAAGTTGCAATACAATTTTAAACTAAAGTTGAAAGAAGTCGATTTTTTAATTGACCTTTTCTTAAGTTGATTTCTGATTTTACAGAAAACCCCATAAAAAAAGAAACTGATTTAAGTTTTATATATCAAATCTGCAAATATACACAGTTTTACAAACTTCACAAAATTTGTAAACTTTTTGTATTTTAGAAATTCAATTTGTTAAAGCATTTTTAGACACAATAAAATATTCTAATTACAATGTTTTCTTTTAATATTCTCTTTAGAAAGTAAATATTAAACTTAAAGACTAGAGCAGAAATTAAACTTTTGGTTAACAAAATAGTGTGGAATTTCGAAGTATATAAAAATTTTCATACCTTCATAATGATTTTTTTTTTATTTCTAGCAGTAGCACTTGATATATATACATCATTCGCCAGAGTGTAAACACTCAGCGCAAGAAAAACATGGAGCAAAACAAACCATTAACAGAGGAACAATAAATACAAAAATCGGTAAAACATTAAAGTGAAATATAACAACAATAAACATGAACGATATTAACAATAAACATGAACAATAACAATTGTTAAACAGTCTGGATGGCCTGTAACAGTTCTCTAGCTTTCCAATATCTATCATAAATGCATCCAGAGACCTCCGGGCAAACCCCAAGATGCTCCGCATTCATCACACAGTCACTCTTGCACAGTGGCGCCGGAACCGGTATGGCAGGTATGGCAGTTGCCATACCAGCTTTTGCACAGATTATATGTTATGCGTTTTTTTCCATTTCACAAAATCAAACCCAAAAGTGACCATGTGAAAAAAATCCAACAAAACCAATTAAACTTGCAAATATTTTTGTCACATATCCTACCCCACAACCACACCACATCGAGAAAGATAACACGTATAATACACATTCCCTTCTGTAGTAATGGGCTTTTGTCAAATATAAACATTGAGAATATAATGGAAGCGTTTGTTTCTAAAACAACTAAAAGAAATCAACCTTTAGGCATAATTAATGATGTATCATTATATATATACATTTTTTTTGTTTTAAATATTAACTTTTTATGTTAACTAACATTTTCTATATAGATAAAAGAGTTTGTTTGCTTTCTGCATTTTATATTTCCAAATAGCTGTTTAATTTCAGACATTGAAAAATAAACTAATTTATTTAAATCACAACATCTTTTTCTAGTCGGTAACATTGAAATGTTTTTTATATAGTACAGGGTGTCCCAAAAGTCACTGTATTCTGGCTTTGAAAAATCACTGTGCGTATTCCATTAGGAATTTTTTAATTTTATTGAAAAATACTTATTTGTTAAATAATATAATACTATATTTAAAACATCTAGAGTGGGAGGAGGGGGTAGATTGAGGCATTTCTTGCCATACCTCTAAAAAATAAGTTCCGGCGCTACTGCTCTTGCACAAGACACAGTTTGGGGAAGAGAGAATTCCAAATCTGTGCAAGTAACCGGCAAGACAGTCATGGCCAGTTTCCAGCCTGAAAGCCGCAACAGCGTGTCGTCTTGGAAACTGGGGGATCTTTTCAAGAGTCTCTATCCATGATTTATCACTGATTCGTTCAGTGAGTTTATTCTGGTAGCTCTCGTTTAGTGTGTTTTTAGTTAATCTTTTCATTGTAGAGAACGGTATCTCTCTTTGCTCTACCTTCATAATGAAAGATTGCTACACGCTCTATATATAGTATTTTTGTAAGGGATGACTAGGCCGACGACCATTGGACTAATCATCTAAATTTTAGTTTGTTAACGCTTACTACAAAGCGATCGATGGCTTTACTTGGCAAAACGGTTTTTGTCCAGAAGCACCTCTATTTTCAATACTCTATGAGAAACATACTTGTGACATTTAAATAATTACATAGTGAAATCCTCAAAAGTGGCGACTGGCGAAGCTTATCTTTTTTCTGATCGGCATAATGGCAGTGGCACAAATTATAGGGGAAAATGACAGTGACACTTGTTTACATTTGCACACTATATTCTCCTTTGCAATCCTATCTTTTCTTTCTCAAAACGACAGACGACCCCATACACGCATCACTGACTTTTTGTACTGAGGGGCCATGGTTGATTTCAAGAACTATGCTTGCCCCTCATTGAGTGATTGAACCTGTGACTTTCGGCTGTCATGAGAAGTGTTGCCGGGGTTCAGTGCCATACCCTTTCTGTAAGAAAGAAAGGGGATTGTGAACCTTTTGGCGTTTGGTTCTATTTTTTGTCAAACAAAACCAACCAAATGTGTTGTTGTACCGAACCTAAGCACGTGTGGTATCCCAATGGTTATTTCTTGTTTCCTTGTCTGCCGTCTGGTTTTCCTTCTATACACTCCGTAGCGAATTCCTGGGAATATAACTACAATTGGGACCCATCTGTCCTTTTTAAAGAGCGAGTATTCTGTGTTCCAGTTTGTTTTAAAAAGAAAATTTGTTTTCTAAAAACATCGCTGGTGAAGCACTCTTTTTCGGTAAATTAAAAAAATCAAAGGGGGGTTATTACCCCATTAACCCCCCGCTGGATCCGCCACTGATTTTGCGCGACATTTCGGGTTGTAATTTTAGTATGTTCATTAGAAGCATGTTTCCTACCATTCGCAACAAGAATAGTTAGTGTTCTAATTAATTTCACCCTTAACTCTATTTCGACTATATACTATTTTTCGAGCGCGCTGCAAGTGAAAATTTTGGACTTTCTACATTCGGGCGGAATTTGCCTGATTTTCAATGCGCTGTAGCAACTAAACTATTAGAGTGACATAAATGATGTAATTGACTTTTATTTAGCTTGTTTAGAGTACTTTAACCTTTGCATTGGCATTTTTGTTGAGAAATCAATACTTTTCCTGCTAGAAGGAAAAAAACAAAAAAAGGCGTAAAATTTTGGGATTTTTTTTAATGTTCCCATGCCCGAATTTGTTCACAAAGTTGATATTCGGATTCAGCACCCTCGAAAACATATAAAACCGTTGAGAAAACAATTCCTGTATGTTTTTCCTGAAACGCCCCTTTTTGAAGATCTGGTTACTGGACTATAAGCTGAATTATTAACTAACAATAATGATAAACAAGCTCCACTGTTTCTTTTTTATTTGTAATTTAATTTAAATCTTTTATATTCTAAATTTGTTACATGTCATTAGAAAGGTCTTACAAATTGTTGTAAAATGAAACCCACCACAGGTTTATCGCTGAATTAGGAAACCTCCTAGGTCGTTTTGAAAATTGCTTGATCAAGGTTAATAGTGAAAACATTTATTAATGAAAAACAATCTTCAGTTTTGATTTTTTTTAGCAATGAACCAATTCTTATACCGGAATGATATTCGACCCATATATTGTTAAAATACCAACAATTCATGAAAATAATTTTAAAATTTTAAATATGCATTTTTTTAAAAAAATATTTTAATTAAATTTTAATAAAATCTACTATAATCTGATTGTGATATTTTATTAAAATTGTCTTATAAATTGCTGTAAACTAGCACTTAACACCATTTCTAAACTAATTAGGAAACCATCTAGGTCATTTTTAAAATTAGTTGATCAAGTTTATTAATAAAAACAATTATTTATGAAAAACAAGCTTTAGTTTTGAATTTTTTTTTTAACAATTCTCATCCCAACATGATATTTTGTCAGATGATGTGAGAGTCCTAACTATTCATGTAATTAATTTCAAAATTTAAAATTACGTACTTTTTTAAAAATTTAAATTTTAATAAAATCTTCTATATCCTAAGTGTGTTACATATCATTAAAAAGTTCATACAAATCTCTGTCAGATGACACCTATCCCAGGTCTCTAGCTTAATTAGGAAAGCTTCTAGGTCAATTTGAAAATTGGTCGGATGCGGTTTTTTGACCGATTTTTTTTAACTTTTAAAGTGCCATATTTTTTAAACGGATCAATATTTGTAAATAAAAATTTTCATTTCACAAATAACTATATAAAACACTACCGTTGTTCCAAATTTCAGCAAAATCTGAGACGGTGAGGTAGAATTTTGCCGAAAAGTGTTGAATTGACGCGGAATGACTCAACGACTTTCGAAAATTCACACCTTCACTCCGAATAAAAACCATTTAATGCAATTAAGTT
>JAFNEN010002141.1:0-25310 GCA_019343175.1 Oedothorax gibbosus
ATGTTGGATACTGATGTTTTTTTAGGGAAAAAATAATTGCCCGTACCCCCAAACGCGTGCGTACTGGATTGCCACTCATTCGTGTAGCTCTAGTGCGACAATAATTCAAACTAAACTAAACTGGATTGCCACTCGTGTAGCTCTAGTGCGACGATAATTCAAACTAAACTGGATTGCCACTACTAGCCCATTGTGTAGTGTAAAGTTTGTTTTGTGTTGCCCAAAGCAAACCAAAACCCTGAGTCTGGTTTTTTTTTCAAAAGTAACTAGGGTTACTGCATCGGCGGAAAGGAATCTGGCAATGCGGAAACACGCGAGTTTCGCCAAGTTGTTGTTGTTTCTGGAGCCGCGCCAAGCAGTACCGTGAAATTAAAATTTACCGTTTAAACTTCCGAAGCTAGAGTTAAGACAGTTTGATGGTAATGTAAAGGATTGGTTTCAGTTTTGGTGCCAGTTTCAGAAAATAGACTCGGACGATGAAATTGATTCAGCTGACCAATTTCTATACTTGATTCAGGCTACAGTTAAGGGGTCCCGGCCAGGGATGTTGTCGAAAGCTTTCCACCCACAGCTAAAAACTATAGCAAGGCACTTGAGTGCTTAAAGTCCAGATTTGGTCGTGACGACATGTTGGTTGAAGTTTACATAAGAGAGTTGCTCCAATTAGTTTTGAAGAATGCATCATCCCAAAGACCCAACATTTCAACTCTGTATGATAGTCTGGAGTCGCATATTAGAGCGTTAGAGAGCCTTGAACTGACAACTGAAAAGTTTGGTGCAATGCTGTATCCCCTAGTTGAATCCTGCTTGCCGGAAGAACTGTTCAGAGCCTTTTCTAGAAGTTCGCAATATGTGGCTGGAACTGATACTAAGAAACGACTTGAAGGTCTTTTGAAATTCTTGAAGTCAGAAGTAGAGTCTGAAGAGAGGATAAGCCTGGCTATGTCTGGGTTCGGACTTAACCCATTAGTGCCTAGCGTCCCATTTTTGGGACGCTTTGGTAATTTTTTATTAATATCCGATTAAACTTACCTGGACAAATGTTTTTGGTGTCAAATTATTCGTAAGATTATGTTTTAAAAGATCAATAAATGGCAGCATATGTTCCAGTCAGTGTTGTTTTATTGACCTTTGAACTTGTAGAATGTAGCTGTTTTTTCAAGTTAGTCATGCCGAAACCAAAAAGGTAAGAATTCAATAATATATTTTAGTCATTCAATATTATGTCATTCAAACTGATTATTAAATCGTCTAAGTAAAGACAATCATTTAAGGCTTTGTAGGCAGCTGGGTTGGAATTTTCGAATGTCCTTACATGATGCTTGATTGTGGCTGCCAAATGAAATGGAGAGGACTTGATTCCGAACGAAACTGTAGTGTTTCGATAAACCATAATTTCGGTAGGCGGAATTTTATCAATCCAAAGAAAACGCTGGCAATATCGATCCACTTCTTTAAGACCTATACTCAAGAAGGCCCGCTCAATATCCGCCACTATGCGTATCCGATTCATCCTAAACTTCAGTAAAAGTGTCAGTAAATTAGGATTTAAATTTGGCCCAGAATGAAGATTATCTTTTAATGAAAGAGGCCCCCTTTCCTTCGAAGACATATCAAATACAATCCTTAATCGTGTACGATTGCTTTCTTTCTGTTCTCTTATAACTGGATGATGGGGTGCGTAATAAATACGATCCACTAAATCATCCTTGATTATATCGACCTGTTCAATTACTCCGGACATAAACTGCTCTTCAAATACTGACTTGTAATTTTCATACAAAACTGGATCCCTTCTAAAACGTGATACCAAGCTATTCAATCTCCTTTTCAAAACCTCAAAATTGTCGGGTAAATCAACTTCCCCTTTAAAAAGTAAACCCACTTCATAACGCTCCTTGTCATATTTCAAAATACGACGCCCGTCGCCAATAGCCCACGTGTAGCTCTAGTGCGACGATAATACAAACTAAACTACACTAAACCTTGTCATATTTCAAATTATTTTCAAAATCCCTTAATACCTCTACTTCACTATTCGAGAGACTACTCTCACCTTCATTAGAAATAAACAAGTTATCCAATTCCCACAATTTCTTAAGTTCAAGATTTAAATTCTCATCCTCACCCTTTTTAATCAAGCTTTCTGTGCAACGATCTCTCTCTATCTCACTTTTGCCCAACACGCAAAGATTTACCAGTGATTTAAAATTATCACTAGATCTTGCTGTTCCACTTACAAAGAATCCAAATAAAGTTTTAATACAATAGAGCCCTCTAACGGTGGCACAATATTCAATATTGCACTACCACATCCAGAATCATGCAATGTACTTAGCATAGCATGAAATTCAGTATCGCTCATTTCAGGCACATCTTGCAAAGGTTTCGCAGCTGATTTTGAACAAGATTCAATTTTGGCATGGGGAGTTGAAAAGTCAATATTATGAATTTCTAAATACTCCACTGTCTTCCTGGTGGGTTGAGACCAATATGCAGGTACAGAAGTAACTGACAACTCTTCACGGTTCAGAGTAAGGTTCTGCATGTAAAAAAGAAGTGCTCCCACATGCGTACATGACTCCCCGAGTCCAGCCATACATGTATAATGGGCAGATTCGATGACACCATCCACTGTAGCTATCACCCAAGGCTGAACAGGTTTATCAGACGGGCTTTGAGAATGTCTCACCTATAAAAAAAATATATATGGATGAGTAATTTAATTAAAAGCTTAGAATAAAAGTAAATGTCATGGCTACAAAAATTGAAAACTTTTAGGCATTGTTGTGTTCCTATTTAATAGCTCTGTGTTAAAAAGCGACTGAATGCCTATATGTAAGAACAGCTATTGAAGGAATACAACTTTGTGTTATTTTTATCACATATACCAATTTAATAAACATAATGCTAATAAGGATTGAAGTATAATATTTGTGGTCAGACATGCGTAAAACAAAATATTTTATTTTGGCTGCCACAGTTGACAGATATGTATCAGCTAAATTTCCTTATTTATTAAAAAATAGCTTTTGTCCTTAATTCACATAAAAATCATATATTGTAGAGATTTGGCCACAACAAAATTAAAATTCTTACGCAAAGAGCTCACCATACAAATCCATTATAATAATAAATAGAGGCTAGTAGGAGTAATAGGTGCCAATCGGTAAGAGTGTAGGATCCAGGGAATCAACAGGTGTGATACTCATAACCAGTAACAGTAAAATCTGTGTCACATTCGGTGACAGCAAAAAAAAGTTAGCGTGTAGAGCAACTCGAGCGTACAATGTACATCAAATACATCATGACTCAAAAGTACTTCAGCTTATAACAGATATGCTGCGAGTTATTACTTCAGGAGTTTAAAAATATATACTTAAAACATTTTGTAAAAAAGTTGCTTTGACTACTTTATCTTTTAACCAAAAATATTAGGGGTGAAGTTAAATGCACTTTTACAATTTTATAGTAATAACTAACATTTGGCTACTTCAAATTTTGTTTAGAAAAGATTAAAAAAAACTCCAAATTACCAAATGAAATCAAAACCACATAAATCAATACTTTGTCATTTAAGATATCTAAGAGGTGTTTGGTTCAATAGGTATACCCAATTCCTAAAACATACACCAATTTCAATGCATTATTTAATTTAAGTATTATTAATTTAAGCTGTATCTTTCATATCAGGAGCAGATCTATTATGCCAAAAAAAAGGTGTACCTTCAAGTACCTCCATATGTCTCCTTTTCTTAAGTATCACCAACCCATCCTGAACAATAGTATATTCTAGATAGGCAATTGAACTTTTAAAATTGTATTTTGTTGTAATAAATCAGCAAAAGTATTTTTATGTAATGTATGAAACATTCTCTATTGAATTAAACATTTCCTAGGTATTTGATTTATCACAGACATAGAAATAGGGAGACATAATGATATAATTAACAAATTACCTTTCCTAGAACCAAGCACAATCCATTAATTTTCGTTGATGAGACATCGCTGACCCAACCACATGCAAATTGGTTATAGGCTTCTAAGCTTTTATAAGACTTGAAGCTTTCAGCGGTGTAGGCACTGACACCGTACACTAAATAGTTCACAACGTCCATATAGGCAATGTTAGGAAAAAGCACTGACAATTTGAGTTTTTCCTTTGTCAACGAATATGGATCTACACCATTTATTGAACGAATCTTGTCCAAATACCGGTCTTTTGAAGTTCTATCGAGACCAAGGAAGTAATTCGATGTCATGTTTAATTGTTAAATGTAACAATTTTATTTATTTAGGGCAACAAAAGAGAGATCCAACTTAAACATAATAGAAGAACGGATTTGTATGTCCTAACGATTTGGTTGCTAGGTGTTGCCACATGTAGTAACTAAGGGGCAGTTAAGAATTGGTCACGTGGTTGCAACAACTCTATTTAGGCTTTCAATGGGCCCTACAATACTGCCCCATGTTGGATACTGATGTTTTTTTAGGGAAAAAAATAATTGCCCGTACCCCCAAACGCGTGCGTACTGGATTGCCACTCATTCGTGTAGCTCTAGTGCGACAATAATTCAAACTAAACTAAACTGGATTGCCACTCGTGTAGCTCTAGTGCGACGATAATTAAAACTAAACTGGATTGCCACTACTAGCCCATTGTGTAGTGTAAAGTTTGTTTTGTGTTGCCCAAAGCAAACCAAAACCCTGAGTCTGGTTTTTTTTCAAAAGTAACTAGGGTTACTGCATCGGCGGAAAGGAATCTGGCAATGCGGAAACACGCGAGTTTCGCCAAGTTGTTGTTGTTTCTGGAGCCGCGCCAAGCAGTACCGTGAAATTAAAATTTACCGTTTAAACTTCCGAAGCTAGAGTTAAGACAGTTTGATGGTAATGTAAAGGATTGGTTTCAGTTTTGGTGCCAGTTTCAGAAAATAGACTCGGACGATGAAATTGATTCAGCTGACCAATTTCTATACTTGATTCAGGCTACAGTTAAGGGGTCCCGGCCAGGGATGTTGTCGAAAGCTTTCCACCCACAGCTAAAAACTATAGCAAGGCACTTGAGTGCTTAAAGTCCAGATTTGGTCGTGACGACATGTTGGTTGAAGTTTACATAAGAGAGTTGCTCCAATTAGTTTTGAAGAATGCATCATCCCAAAGACCCAACATTTCAACTCTGTATGATAGTCTGGAGTCGCATATTAGAGCGTTAGAGAGCCTTGAACTGACAACTGAAAAGTTTGGTGCAATGCTGTATCCCCTAGTTGAATCCTGCTTGCCGGAAGAACTGTTCAGAGCCTTTTCTAGAAGTTCGCAATATGTGGCTGGAACTGATACTAAGAAACGACTTGAAGGTCTTTTGAAATTCTTGAAGTCAGAAGTAGAGTCTGAAGAGAGGATAAGCCTGGCTATGTCTGGGTTCGGACTTAACCCATTAGTGCCTAGCGTCCCATTTTTGGGACGCTTTGGTAATTTTTTATTAATATCCGATTAAACTTACCTGGACAAATGTTTTTGGTGTCAAATTATTCGTAAGATTATGTTTTAAAAGATCAATAAATGGCAGCATATGTTCCAGTCAGTGTTGTTTTATTGACCTTTGAACTTGTAGAATGTAGCTGTTTTTTCAAGTTAGTCATGCCGAAACCAAAAAGGTAAGAATTCAATAATATATTTTAGTCATTCAATATTATGTCATTCAAACTGATTATTAAATCGTCTAAGTAAAGACAATCATTTAAGGCTTTGTAGGCAGCTGGGTTGGAATTTTCGAATGTCCTTACATGATGCTTGATTGTGGCTGCCAAATGAAATGGAGAGGACTTGATTCCGAACGAAACTGTAGTGTTTCGATAAACCATAATTTCGGTAGGCGGAATTTTATCAATCCAAAGAAAACGCTGGCAATATCGATCCACTTCTTTAAGACCTATACTCAAGAAGGCCCGCTCAATATCCGCCACTATGCGTATCCGATTCATCCTAAACTTCAGTAAAAGTGTCAGTAAATTAGGATTTAAATTTGGCCCAGAATGAAGATTATCTTTTAATGAAAGAGGCCCCCTTTCCTTCGAAGACATATCAAATACAATCCTTAATCGTGTACGATTGCTTTCTTTCTGTTCTCTTATAACTGGATGATGGGGTGCGTAATAAATACGATCCACTAAATCATCCTTGATTATATCGACCTGTTCAATTACTCCGGACATAAACTGCTCTTCAAATACTGACTTGTAATTTTCATACAAAACTGGATCCCTTCTAAAACGTGATACCAAGCTATTCAATCTCCTTTTCAAAACCTCAAAATTGTCGGGTAAATCAACTTCCCCTTTAAAAAGTAAACCCACTTCATAACGCTCCTTGTCATATTTCATACGACAAATACGACGCCCGTCGCCAATAGCCCTCGTGTAGCTCTAGTGCGAAGTTTTAATACAATAGAGCCCTCTTTCTAACTCAATCCTATTTCCCGTTTGAAACCTCCACATTACGTCACAACCCAACAAAATATCAATTTCTCTTTCCCTTCCACTAGAGCTACCTCCCTAGCAGGAATTGAAACGTTAGCCAGCATCTGCTTAACATTTTTCGGGATTCCAATTCTAGCATGAGAAATTTTATCTGTAATGAAGACCTCAATACAAACTAAACTACACTAAACCTTGTCATATTTCAAATTATTTTCAAAATCCCTTAATACCTCTACTTCACTATTCGAGAGACTACTCTCACCTTCATTAGAAATAAACAAGTTATCCAATTCCCACAATTTCTTAAGTTCAAGATTTAAATTCTCATCCTCACCCTTTTTAATCAAGCTTTCTGTGTAACGATCTCTCTCTATCTCACTTTTGCCCAACACGCAAAGATTTACCAGTGATTTAAAATTATCACTAGATCTTGCTGTTCCACTTACAAAGAATCCAAATAAAGTTTTAATACAATAGAGCCCTCTTTCTAACTCAATCCTATTTCCCGTTTGAAACCTCCACATTACGTCACAACCCAACAAAATATCAATTTCTCTTTCCCTTCCACTAGAGCTACCTCCCTAGCAGGAATTGAAACGTTAGCCAGCATCTGCTTAACATTTTTCGGGATTCCAATTCTAGCATGAGAAATTTTATCTGTAATGAAGACCTCAATCTTTGCCCAACGACTAGGATCATTAACGTGGCATATTGAAACAGTTGTTACGTCAAAAGCGGTTTTTGTTGGGGAATTTCCGAAGGTACATATATCTAAGGTTAGTTTGAATTATCGTCGCACTAGAGCTACACGAGGGCTATTGGCGACGGGAGTCATAATTTAGAACTACAGTCAAGTGACGAGCCGACACCTGAGTAGGGACAAAACGCAACCGTTAAGGGCGTCATCGTACGCAGCATTGGGACTTTGGAGCATATTTAACGTGCACTCCCTCTACACGGGGTATTATTCGTCGGACATTTTTGGCTGCAACACATATATCTAAATTTCTTTACGAGTGACAAACAAATTCAACTCCTTTGCAATATCCCTAGTCACAAAACTGCACGAGCTAGCAGAATCAAATAAAACAGAAACAATTTTTGACCTAGAACCCAAACCTGCATTTCGAACCCGTACAACACAAGTGGGCAAAATTGAGTCGCAGTGTTAAAATTATTGAGTATTAAAATTAAATGCTTGCAGATAAATTAGTTTAAAATTAGATAACATAAACTTATTCATTCACAAGAATTAGTTGAAAAGAAAATTACATTAACTATTTAAATAACATTTAGGTAAAAAAAATGAGTGTTTAAAAAAATGTCGATTTAATTTCAATGATATTTTTTAAGGTGATTGGACGACTTCAGGTGGTGAAGACAGCAAGAGGTTTCTTCTCTCCGACAACGGGCCACAATCCGATGAGAGAATCGTGATTTTTGCCACGGATGAACAGTTACATTTTTTGTGCGAAGCCACAGAGTGGTATATGGATGGCAACTTTGCTCTTGCTCCACAAATTTTCATGCAACTGTATGTCATTAGAGCAAGGGCTAGGGGTATCATCATTTCCTGTGCCTTTGTTTTGTTAGAGAACAAAACTAATTCAACATATTCAAATCTGTTGAAAACTATGGTAAATAATAAGTTGACGGTGCTTCTGTCGCCAAGGGATTTGGCCTAAAAAACAACAACAACTTGGCGAAACTCGCGTGTTTCCCCATTGCCAGATTCCTTTACGCCGATGCAGTAACCCTAGTTACTTTCGAAAAAATAAACCAGACTCGGGGGTTTGGTTTGCTTTGGGCAACACAAAACAAACTTTATTCTACACAATGGGCTAGTACTTGCAATCCAGTTTAGTTTTGTTTGAATTTTCGTCGCACTAGAGTTACACGAGTGGCAATCCAGTTTAGTTTTGTTTGAAAATTTTCGCACTAGAGCTACACGAGTGGGAATCCAGTTTAATATCGTTTGAAAAATCGTCGCACTAAGGCTACAGGAATGGTTATCCAGTACGCACGCGTTTGGGCTACGGGCAATTTAGTTTAGTTTAAATTATCGTCGCACTAGAGCTACAAGAGTGAGTGGAAATCCAGTACGCACGCGTTCGGGGCTCCGGGCAATGTTTTTTTCTCTAAAAAAACATCAGTATCCTACATGGGGCAGTACTGTATGGCCCATTGAAAGCCTAAACACTCGTTTGGGGCCCCGGGCAATTTTGTTTTCTCTAAAAAACATCAGTATCCTACATGGGCAGTACTGTAGGGCCCATTGAAAGCCTAAACACTCGTTTGGGGCCCGGGCAATTTTTAATTTACAAAGTAAATCAAAAATAAATTTATTTAGTTTTGCAAAAAATTCCGAATTTAAATAAGCACCATCCATAATAATCGGATGTTCAAAAGCCAAACGCAAACGAAAAACGAAACCTCACGAAATGACGATAGAACAAATAAATCTCACGCGCATATCAACCTAAATTCCGCGCAAATATCACCAGCGCCAGCGATTGGACAATAATTAATTTAGAACAAAAAATCCCACGCGCCTAACATCCGCTCAAGTATAACCGGCGCCACCTAGCCACAACAAAGATTCCACAACGTATTTCACCAGAAAATGCCGCATCACCAAAAAAAATTGTTTATCGCTCCCAACAAAAGCGCCAAATCCCTTGGCGACAGAAGCACCGTCAACTTAAAATTAACCAAAACTATTGTAGAGGAGTGCACGGCCCGTCAAATGGACCCAAATCCTGAGGTGGTCCATCTTGACTTTGAGAAAGCAGTGATGGATGCCGTTAAAGAAGTTTTTGGGTCCTCCGTAAGAGTGAAAGGGTGCTTCTATCACTTGACCCAAAGTACCTACCGTAAAATTCAAAAGTTAGGACTGTTAGACTTTACAAAGAAGATGACGATTTTCGTCACTTTTGTGGCATGATAGATGCTTTAGCATTTTTGCCACGATGTGATGTGAAGGCGGGAATGCGATTCTTACAGGCGATCTGCCCGTTTGCTAGACTATTTTGATTCAACTTGTGTCAATGGGCCATTCCGGCCGTCGAGAAGAAATGGCCTTTCCTTACATTTAAGGAGAGATAAACCTTTGTTCCCTTCGAAGTTGCACACTATGTTCCCTTCGAAGTTGCGATTGTCCACAAATCAACACTCAAAGGTGAGGACCGTACCAACAATCAGGTGGAGGGATGGAATAATCGCTTCGCCAGCATTGTTGGTCACGACCACCCTGACATTTGGGTGTTGATTTTGAAAATGAGGATGGAGCTGTCTGTTGACGAAACAAAACTAGGGCAACTTTCTCTTGGCGTCACCCAAGTAAAACGTAAGAGAACGATCTTCGTCGCTCTTCAACAACGGCTCCAATCCTTATGCATTCAATACCGTGATGGACATATAAGTGTAAGCGACCTAGTTTAGTGCTTAAATGTAAATAAATCTATTGTATTGTATTTTGTTCTCATTTTAATTGTACGTGTTGTTTATGTTATGTATTTGTAAATTGATTCGGTTATTGTTTAAATGTAAATAAATCTCTTGTATTTTGTTCTAATTTTAATTTTCCTTTTAATCTAATTTAATGTAGTACAGCTGGAGAAAAAACGCCCCACCCCTCTTTACTCGGCTGATATTGGTCAAAGGATACGGTGAATAAAGGTGTCATTTTTCAAGAAAAGGCGTAAGAAATCGTTTAATGAATCAACAAAAATTGTGTAAGGGGTCGTCTACACAACCAACTTTGTACCAACTTTGGCAGCAACTAAGACAGTGGGCACTAATCATTTTAAATAATCAATGTGGCAACAATAAAACGTACTGAAACCGAATTTCAATAATATTTAAGGGTATTTAATTTTAAAATTGAACACATTTTTTGAAATTGTGTTGGAAACAGCATCATACATTCAAAAACATAGTAATCTAAATAAGTTAATGTTTATTACACATACAAAATACATTCTATGCACTTGAAACAAGAATTTTTTTGGTATTAACCAGACATCTATAATTTGACTAAACGTTTACCAATAAACTCTTTTCAACCACCAAACGATAATGTAAGCTATGATCAAATTCGCCAAGTAATCTTTTAAACGGTCTCTAAAACTTGTTTTTTTTTTTTTTAAATTTCTACAAAAAATCGGCACATAATTGTTGTTAAATTAAAAAATAAAAATCGGGACTTTTGGTTTCATTTGATCAACCGAAACGTAAATTGCAAATTTTTAAATGAAAAATCGAACAAAGAAAAAATATATGCTTCAGAACAAAAAGGGGCTGTAGAGCCCAGTAGGTTTAGGCGTTCGCCTTGCATGCGGTCCCAGGTTCGGGTCCGGGCATCTCCAAAATAACTGCCGATCTATAAACGGTCCGTGCAGCCCAAAATGTCCAACGAATAATACCCCGTGTAAAGGGAGTGCACGCTAAATATGCTCCAAAGTCCCATCGCTGCGTACGATGTCGCCCTTAACGGATGCGTTGGGTGCATGTGGTTCTAAATTACGACGCTTGTCGCCAACAGCATACCCGCCAACTTTCCAATATTGAAATTAGTACAATTTTTATAACCCCAATTTACGGCGCGCGCAAGTTTTCTACATATAAAACATTTAACGTAACAAAGTTTATATATTTCATTTATTGTTAATAGCTAATAATAAAAAACATTAAAAAGACATTTATAAAATAATAGATAACACACAGATTTAGAATCACACACACACACACATTTTTTAACACACAGATTTAGAAAGAATAGATAACAGATTTTGCTGCCTTTAGAAACTCCTTATCAAAACATTGTTCATAGCAGAATCCTTTCTGTAAACTTTTAACAATCAATAGTTTTTCCAGATTAGCATCAGACAAAGAACTTCGAAACTGAGTTCTTGTTTTCTTCACTTGACTGAAGACTCTCTCACATTCAGCATTACTGTGCGTAATAGTTAATATGGAAAGCATAACATTAGCTAACCTTTGAAATTTAGATAAACCATCTGCTGATTTTAACTGCCCCATAAGTGACCATTTAGTATCCATTCTTTCTTCTTTTTTTTTACTCCCAGGGGGCCCACTTCGGTGGGTACGGGTGTGGCAATTCCGTGGTCCCTAGCCTCTCAGGAAGCTCACTTCTTGTGAGCACGGGAGTAGCGACCCCGAGGTTTCCTAGCTGGGCCTTTGCATTCTTCTTTCTTTCCTCCTTGCAAAGGTCCGGTTTTGTGTTGATTCTGGTTTTCTTTACTGTTTTACGAATCTTAGTTACAGAATTTATCCCTGACCTTTTTTTCTTGCGTTATTTATTTTGGCTAAGTTTAATTCTTTATTCTCTTTTGCTTATTTTATAGTTCTATTTTAATAGATATATATTTAAAAAACCAAGTGAACAGTTTTGATTTGGACCTTAATTATGTGCATTTTTGTTATTTTATTGTTGTCAGACATTTCTGACCAGCACGTTTGCCGTGTGCTGCGACCGACTGAACCGGGGGAAGTGGAGTCCTGGGGTTCCTGCAGTGGCCTCCCATAGGACAGGTGTTAGTTTCCTGAGGCCACTGTTGCGTGCCCTTTGGTCCATGCTTCACTGGTTGACGGGCGCCAGGGGGGATCCCGCTCCTGGCAATCGGCTCGCCTAATGGCACTGCTGTCCGATACTTTGGTTTCTGACGTGTTGGACACTACTGCCATTTGGTAATTTGCTCCGGAATAGGGTTAGTTTTGCGGCTAGGGGTGCCCAGTGCGTATCCACACCCGAACCCGTAACGCTATGTCTCCGTAGTACTGCCTAGGGACCCTGCCGAAGGCTGGGCTTATGCATTTTATTTGCGACAGTTCGCCCGTTATTATTTTAAGTTGCCGAGAGCCGGTAAGCCCCTGCCGTATCCCGGCCACTTCCGGCGTAGTTGCAGTAGGTGGGTCAGTAAGGGTATCCGGAGCTACCTGCGGACTACGGGGATGAATTATTTCTCTATTAATTATGGCTCTCTCTAAAAGCCCTGGCGGGGGGTTAAGTCCGCCACAACTAACACAAGACTTTGAAAAAACCAAATCTATTACAGACATAAACTCGCTCTACCCTAAATTTCTTATCTTAAGTTCAGCTACTCAACAACTTGCTAATGTTTCACCGTTTGCAATACAGAAAGGTTTACTCGGAATCGGAGGAAACCCTAAATCTGTAAAAAAAACTTAAATCTGGAGATCTGCTCATCGAAACTACCACCTATATTCAATCAAGATCCTTTCTAAATTCAAAATTTCTATGCAATATCCCGATTTCTGTAACAGCCCACAATACCTTGAACTCTTGCCGTGGTGTAATTTCTGAAAAAGACTTACTGAATGTTTCAGAGCAAGAAATACTAGAAAATTTAAAACACCAAAATGTAACTCAAGTAAAACGCATAACAATAAAGAAAGGAAATGACATATTGAACACTCAACATATCATATTAACTTTTGGCACACGCAACCTACCCAAACACATAATAGCTGGCTATCTAAACTGTCCCGTCCGTCCATACATCCCAAACCCTTTGCACTGCTTTCACTGCCCAAGGTATGGTCATACTAAAGCAACATGCAGGTCTCCAGACGAATACTGTTCAAACTGTTCCGCCAAAGGCCATTCTTTCTCTTCTTGTCAGCTGCCACCTAAGTGCTTAAACTGCGAGGGCGACCATTCTGCCAACTTTCGGGGTTGTCCAAGGTGGAAAGAAGAGAAAGAAATTCAACATATTAAAGTAACTAAAAATGTATCTTACCAAGAAGCTCGCAACCAAGTTAAAATAACCCTGCCAAAACCTAACGTATCATACGCATCTGCCGCCAAAGTTACCACATGTTCAATAGCCATCCAGTGCAATATGCTTCGAGAACAATATCTGCAAGAAGCAAAATCTACAAACACAATATCAACAACAACAACCTCTGTTACAAATAGCAATTCATCATCCTCCAGCTCACAAACTCGAAATGGTACAATAAAATCTAGCACACTAAATCCCTCAAAATTTAGTAAATCTCCAGTAGAAGTTAAACGTTTAGACAGGTCACCTAAAAAACTAAAAACCAAAAATAGAAGTAGGTCGTTAAATACAAAAACAATCAATAGCTCTGACTCCTCCGATTCTCCGGATATGGAAATTGAGGCGGGACTCGAGGCACCACAACATCTGATGCCTCGAGAAAAATCGGCGACGAAACACCCACCGATAAACTTCCCATAATGACCCGAATAGTCTCGTGGAATTGTCGTGGTTTTCGGCACAATAAAGACGGTGCCAAGGCAATCATGGATAAATATGCACCTGATGTAGTCTACCTGCAGGAAACATTCTTAAAAACAGGCGATATCACAAAATTAACATCTTGTGAAATTTTAAGAAAAGACTACTCAGACGGTGGAAGGGCTTGTGGTGGAGTTGCATCCGTGTATTCTAACCGATTGCCCACCAGTATCTTCAACATCAATACTAATCTCCAAGCCATTGCAATTCAAATTCAACTTTCCCACCTTGTTACCCTCTGTTGCATATATTTACCACCAAACCATGTTGTTAATATAGGAAATTTGGAAAATGTAGTTCAGCAGCTCCCTGCCCCATTCTTTCTCATGGGTGATTTTAATGGCCACCACCCAATGTGGGGCAGTAGTGAACATAACAGCCGAGGATCAATGGTCGAACAGCTTATACATGGGCAAAATCTGTTTCTTCTTAATGACGGAAGTCCTACTCTATTTCACCTGCCTTCAAGGACATTCCATGCAGTCGACCTTGCCATTTGCTCTCCGTCACTCTCTCTGGACTGGTCTTTCGGGGTTGGAAGTGACCTGTATGACAGTGATCACTTTCCAATCATTTTAACATCGAGCAGCCTACCATCTCAACAGGAAAGACCAAAAATTTTTAAATTCAATAAAGCAAAATGGGATATTTTTATAACCCATGCTGAGTTGACGGACGACATGGTCGAGACAGGTGATATTGACTCGGCTGTTAATGTTATAACTGAAACTATTTTGAATGCTGCTGTTTTATCTATTCCTATGACACAAGGCAGACTTCCAAAATCTCCTAAGCCTTGGTGGAACCACGACTGCTCACAGGCTGAAAAGCAAAAAATGCGAGCTTGGAGTATTTTCCGTCGCTATCCTACTGAGGCAAATCTGATTGAATTCAAGAGGGCTCGGTCCCATGCCCGTAGGATACGACGTGAAAGCCAAAGGTCATCTTGGCAGCAATACCTCAATTCCATCCGTGGTCACGTAACATCAAGAACAGTTTGGAAGAAAGTAAAAAGAATTTCGGGTCGTTACGCTGACTCACAGCCGCTTTCTATGCTAAAACACAATAATTTTTTAATTACTTCCCCAAAAGATATTGCAGATCAGCTTGGAGCGGCTTTTTCAGCTGTCTCTAATGGTGCCAATTATAATGCTGACTTTTTAATTATTAAACAGAGAGAGGAGCTTACAAAATTACATTTCAGACCTTATCACACTAACGGGTACAACTGTAATTTCACTCTAAGGGAGCTACAGTGTGCTTTAAACAAATGCCACTTATCAGCCCCTGGTCATGATAAAATCCATAATGAAATGTTGAAACACCTAAATAGTAATTCCTTACAAGCCCTTTTAAAACTCTACAATAGAATATGGAATTAGAAAGTTTTCCCGACTTCCTGGCAAAGAGCAATTGTAATCCCTATTGCTAAACCAAGAATGGACCCTCAAGATGCTGGTAACTACCGTCCCATTGCCCTGACCAGTTGCTTGTGCAAATTGATGGAGCGGATGGTTAATGCCCGTCTTGTGTATTGTTTAGAAGAAAAGGGGGCCTTCTCCCCGTTTCAGAGTGGTTTCCGATAACATCTTGCTTCTGGAAACCTCCATTCGTGAAGCCTTTGTTAGAAACCAGCATTTAGTCTCCATATTTTTTTGACATGGAGAAGGCTTATGATCGAACATGGAGGTACGGAATTCTGAAAGACCTATACCATCTTGGGTTTCGTGGTAATTTACCAGTCTTCATACGGAATTTCCTTAAGACCCGTGTTTTTCAAGTTCGTGTCGGATCCACCCTGTCTCGAGACTTTTACCAACGAGAAGGTGTCCCTCAAGGCAGCGTCCTCAGCGTGGTTTGGTTTATACTAAAGATCAATGACATAGTGAAGCAGCTTCCACTAACTGTCAAAGGCACTTTGTTTGTGGATGATTTTCAAATCTCTTGTGCCTCAGCTAACATGAGTACAATTGAGAGGCAGCTGCAGATTGCAATCCGCAAGATCACGGATTGGACAAATACTAATGGTTTTGTAATATCTAACCAGAAAACAATCTGCATGCATTTCTGCCGGAAGCGTGGGCTACATCCGGACCCAGAAATCTTTTTAAATGGTGTATCTCTGCCTGTAAGATCAGAGGCAAAGTTTCTGGGTATCTTATTTGATCCGAAGCTCACCTTCCTGCCACACATTCAACATCTACGGCAGAAGTGCAATAAATCGCTGAACATATTGAAAGTGCTCTCTAACACAACATATGGTGCAGATACAACATCCATGTTGAGAATTTACCGTGCTTTGATAAGATCCAAGCTCGATTACGGTGTCGCTATCTATGGTTCTGCCAGAAAATCGGCACTTAAATATCTAGGCACCATTCATCACCAGGGTCTGAGGTAGGCTTCTGGGGCTTTTCGCACGTCTCCAGTGCAAAGCCTTTACGTTCTGCGTCACTATTTTATCACATAGAAGTTGAATGTCCGCTTTTGTTACGTATCCTCTACGTAACATGGATATCGATGATATCGTAGCAATGTCGCATTGCGACTTGTATGTGACATAACTGACTACTGCGACCAGTATGTGATTTAGTGATGAACATAATATTGCAGCAATGTTGCATTGCGACTTGTATGCGACCTAGGTTACTTGCGTGGCGAATTAGCGACGAACTTGATATCGCAGCAAGGCCACATTGCGACTTGTACGTAACCTAGGTGACTTTCGCGATGAACTTGATAGCACAGCAATGTCGCATTGTAACTTGATGTGACTCGGGTGACTTTCGCGACGAGTATGTGATTTAGTGTAGAACATATCACAACAATGTCACATTGGGACTTTATGTGATCTGGCTGACTATTGTGACAGAAATGTGAAATTAGCAACAAAATTCTCATGCGGGCGACACAGAATAACTGACATGATAAAAAGTAGCTTAAAAGTATCTTTGAAAACAATGCTACAACTTAGCAATTGATAGTATTTTATATCTTATATAGAGGGTTTCGATTGTGACATGTTCAACTGATTATTATATATATTTTTATGCAATAAATAAAAAGTAATCAATCATATATATGCAAGATTTTATTTTTTAAGAAAAATCAACACATACAAATGTGCCGCTTTATATTTTAAGGAATTTATCACTCAATTTATTGTGAATATTTTAGTTTTAAATATTTTATATTGATTCTCAATATTTAAGCCAAATACTGAATATATAAAATACTATATAATACTGAAAATATATAAAGAGTAAACAATCACATATACAATATTTTATTTTTTAATAATTTACAATTCGATTTTACAATTAACTCTTCCTCTTCAATTGATTACTTCTTTGAGAGTCATCTTCATTACTGCAAGAAAAACTGCATTATAGAATTAGCCGTAATAAATGGTGCAGGCATTTAAAAATAATCTTTATAAGAACAAGTGATTATCGTTTTATGCGTGTGTCCTCATTTTGATTACCAAATGTTAAATTTAATTTTAAAAAATACATTCACTTATCAAAATTACTAAATTTTTTAGATATTTAAAGGGGTTATTGTAGTGATTAATATTTTTATAACTTTTTATTAACTGGTGGACATGTTTAGCTGTTGGTTAAGATTTGGACGATGGATGTTTGATTAAGGACGGAATGCTTATATCGTCTTGTTTTACGATTTTTAAATAGAAAATCACCTAATTTAATGAAATTTTTCTTACTACTTTTTAAAATAGCATGTGTAGTTGTATATGAACATAAATTAGCCAAATTTAATAAAAAAAAACATGTGCAATATCTTTTTTGTTTATCAGAAATGCAAAATAAAAAGCTTAAAGTTAAATTGAACACTTCGTGAGAAGGACATTTTTTTTTGCAATGTTTTAACTGTTTAATAAATGTTTTACCCGTTAATTCTTTTTTCTCTCTGTGGAGCATACCGTAGATGATCTTGTACGTACTTATCCACAATGGCATCTGTCGCCTCCGGAAACCTCTCTTTAATGCTACCTATAATTATAACAATCACTTATAATTTAACCAATTAATTCAAAATGAAATTTTTTTATTTTTCATCCAGTATTTACTAAATTTTAACATATGGAATGAGAGGATACACAGCAAACTAAAAGTTCAGACAATGAAGAATTCTGACATATTCCCAAACATATTTAATTAATTTTCATAACACAGCTTCAGTGTAATGTGCTATGTATAACAATAATAGTTGACTTGTGCATATCACAATTTATTAAATGGCAACAAACTAAAAAAAAGTGTTGCAGAAGTGTAGACAAACTGTAATAATGATGAAGGCTTTCACGGCCGGAACGATAAGTCAAAGAAATATCCGGGCTATTGTGCCGTGGTCCATTGAAGTTAACAGCTTCAGACGTTTCGCTTGGCATTGCAGCAAGCATCATCAGTGAGAGCGCTTACGAAGGTTCCAAGGGAAAGACTTCGGAGCAACTGATAAAGAAGTGTGGCGTTGCACAGGTTTATACTCAGTGATTCCAGAGGAAGTAGATGCTGATTGGTGGGGAGAAAGGTAGCTATTCGCTGATTGGTTGGTGGGTGGAGCCAAATCACTGCTCTGATGTAAATTGTTCTTAAGAACTGAATGCCAGATCTTATTGAGTTTCAAGCCTTCTTCTTTCCTATTAAAATTATCTTTATGCTTAAAAAATCTCAATGGCCTCCCTATGAAGTCTAGTCAAATAATGTGAGGTAGTAGCCAGGACCTTGGTGTCGTTAAAATTGATGTTATGTTCCCCCTCAGTGAAGGCATGCTCAGCAACAGCAGACTTATCAATGTGGCCTCTTTTGCAGTGTGCCTTGTGTTCGGATAATCTAGTGTTAACACTCCTTTTGGTGGTGCCAATGTACACAGAGCCACAAGAACAAGGGATTTTATAAACGCCCGCAGAGGATAGGGGGTCTCTGGCGTCTTTGGCTGAACGAAGTAAGTCCCGAATTTGGTGGGACGGTTTGAAAATAGTCTTGATTTGGTAACGACGTAGAAGTTTTTCTAAACGGTCAGTAACATCTAAGTAGGGAAGGTAAGCTGTACCCCGCATTTCAGACGACTCTTCATTGGTGGTAGTTTCGGACTTTTTTGGGAGGAAAGCTCTCCTCACCTCGTGTTCAGCGAAACCGTTGGCTTGGAAAACGTCTGTCTTACGTTTTCCAAGCCAACGGTTTCACTGAACATGAGGTGAGGAGAGCTTTCCTCCCAAAAAAGTCCGAAAGCTACAAAAGTAACGAGCCGCTCTTCCGATCACTCAGAGGCAAAAAAAAACACTGTCAATCATTATGAGGCAATGCAACCTCATCGGTGGATTTCGTGAAAATTACTAGGCAGCGAAATAAGTAAATCAGGAAGCATTATTGGATTGCACTAGCCGGTAACCGATATTCGAAGACGTCTCAAAGTAATCTAATCTTAATTAATCTTTGCATTTTAATCAAATTTTGTATTTTATTATTCAAATTTATTATTTAAATTTGCTGTTTATTGAAATTTAAGTTTAGTTTTAATTGATATAGACCAATAATAGAGGAAACAGTTTTTCGGAGGTGTTAATGTTGTGGAAAATTTGAGGTTTTCTCTGTAAATGCTGACCCCCTTTTTGCAGGCGTTATATTTGCCCGAAATTTATCTACCTATATACTATATTTGTATGTCTGTATATTTATATACTAGGGCGGATTCGCAGATCACGTAGAATCCAATAAACTCATTCCGATATTCGGAATTGTGGAAAATTTGGGTAGTTAACCCATAACTCGGAAATAATTTGTGAATTTTTAATCTCTTTGAAAATCCGGCAATTGTTACTGTTGTGGAACAAAACGGTAATAAACCAGTTGGGTTAAATCCATAGGGTTGGCAGGTCAGAAAACGTAATTGGAATCACACGGCATCCCGCATATTTTGCGGGATGTCGCGGCGGCAGTGTTCACTTGGCGCCGAACCGTAACGTTAAGTTTTCAATTGTGCAAAGTGTAAATTCGGAGCAGGTTCAGCAGATACAGTTAACATTCTTAACATACATTACATTACATTCTTAGTTCATACATTTCTTAACTCTATGGCAGCAGGGCTTTACAGAAAAATATTTCCTTCACGGTTCCGTATTTGAAAATGGATGTATTGGATTTATATGGATCGTCGCGTACGGGGACGAGAAATTTTTATCCGAATTTTTTATTTTGCAAAGCGAATTGGCGGTTTTTCGAAATTTTAATTTTTCCAAACGAATTGGCGGATTTCCGCCAATTGGCGGAAGAATCACATGTCTGAGATTTACAATAGATTTAAATATAGCTATTGTAAATATACACAGCCAACTTAAAGTGAATATTTATTTGAAGCTATTGTTTACTGTTGACATAAGTATTATTAGAATTATTGGCAATAGCATAAAAGCTAGAAAGGGGAAACTGGCATTAAAGAAGCTGGTGAAAACTTTATTTTGTCACTTTTTTTCGATGAGGATATAACTATGAATATGAACTAATTGTGGAAATTAAATAGTTAAACTACACTCTTAATTAATTTTTACCTTTGGAGTTTAAGTAGGGAGTTCACCCAAATCCCTTCCAGATAAATCAATATCAAACTACAATAAAATTAATAAAAAAATTTAATGCATATAAAATTTACTAATGTCAAATTTATATTTTTAGAATAATTGTATCAATTATACCCTGATTCATCCAAAAAAAAATCAAATTATGCTTTTTATGATTACTTATGGGAACACTTTTGTAGTAACCACACCAAGTGTCGAGAAGAGTATTCTTCTAAATGTCAATTTTTATTCAAATAAATCAAAATTCGAATGTTTAAAATAATAAATAATTTTTCAACGGTATTCAGAGATGCCAACTCTTACGGATTGTCCGTAATTGTTACGGATTTACGATCAATATTACGGACTATACCTAAAACTTTACGGAAAACCCCAACAGAATTTAAAATAAATTTTAAATGGTTTCCGCGGTTAAAGATAGTGATGGGCGATTCCGAGTACCGAATCATTCGATTCTTGAAATTACTCGAGTTATTCGATTCCTTAAAAAGAATCGAAGTATCGCTGTAGCAGTTCAACTACGTCGAGAATCGGTGAATGATTTTCTCAACAACTCTGTTTACAGTATACAAATAAGGATGATTAACGCTCTACCATTGGTGCATTAAATTTAGTAGTAGCCTATAATACGGAAAAGATTGCTCGTTTATTGGTTGGTATTCGAACTGCTAAAGGGTATCAAACGAACTTGTATACAATTTATCGATTATTCGTAACAAAACAGAATAGAATAGTATCGAGTAAAAGTATCGAGGTATCGTCTATGAGGTATCGAGACAGAATGTCGATACTCCAGTGATCGAGACATTTTCATTTTATTCAAAAGAGGAGAATCGAAGTAGTATCGTGAATGGAGTATCTTCACTGTAAAAAAAAAATCCGTGAATTAACGGAAAAACTACTGGCAGCAAGTTGCCGGAATTTTTCCGTGAATTTCAGGATCTTCCGTTTTGGAATTTTTCCGTTATTTTCCGGAACTTACATTTCGGAATTTCTCCGTTAATTTCAGGATCTTCCATTTCGGAATTTTTCCGTTAATTTCAGGATTTTCCATTTCAGAATTTTTCTGTTAATTTCAGGAATTTTCGTTTAGCTGTTTCCTGTTAATTTCTTGAATTTCTAAGCATTTCTCTTAAATTCAGAAAAATTACATAATATTTTCTGGTTAATTTCAGGACATTTTTGCATTTTTCTCGTTTTATATAACAAACAGGGAAATTTAAACATCCTGTTTGTTGTATAAAAGTAAGCAAAAATGTCTTCCTACTTTAACCTTAAAATCGATTCTAAACTAATAAATTCCTTTGACATTTTCCTACCATATTTGGTATATAATTTGAATAAAAAGGACATTGTTCACATTTTTGAAATTTAAAAATTACTCTTCATATATTTAAAACAATTTTAATATGGCAGAAAAATAATATTTCTTATTTTGATAATTTTTCTGCCATATTTTTTTATAATGTATATATTTTGTATTGTTCTGTGGCTACACAAATGGTGTACTTTTCAGTAGCATATCCAAGGCAAAATCATGGGTAGGGGATAATGAATCGAGTGTCTTAACGGTTGAACACCCCTTAACAGAGAGACTCTTTAAGACAGTAACCTTTGTAGTCGAAAACGATAAATTTTTAAGTGTCTGCATTTGTACGATACGTACTTGAATTTGTATAGTCAATTAAATTTCTTAGCATATGGAGACGAGAGTTACCCCTCCCCCCCTCCTGCATACACCACTGATACAAATTAACAAGATATGAATAAAGAATTACAGAATATAATAATGTTTTATTTTTTCTTTTATAATTGAAAAAGACTTATGGTTTTTCAATTCCTCAACTAATTTAAAAATTTGTGCAGGAACTACAGATTTAGTTTTCTCTGTTTCTGAACTTTCGAACCTCTTTGGGGATTTATGTTAAACAAGCACCTAAAAAAAAAATATATATATATATATTAATATATATAAATCCAATTTTGAATGAATAAGTATAATGTAAAGAAGCAACATGTTAAGTATCACAATCAGATGAGGATTTTTTATGATGGCCCTATTGGAAATTTTCTATTGGACCAATAAAAGATTTTATGGGACCCGTAAAATATTCTACGGGAACCAATAGATTTTATTGGACCAGTAGTACAATGATCATGGGACCAATAAAATATGCTATGGGTTCCTTGTTTTATGAGATCCCGCAGATATCTTATTGTTAGAAATAAATTATATATTTTAAAAAATGTATATTTTTTATAAGTTAGAAAATTGATTAAATTATTTAAAAAAATTTGTAAATATATATTAAGATATTTTAAATAAAAAAAATTTAATTACATAATTTTAATAAAATGTTTTTGATTAAAATTTAGCGATAAAACATTAATATTTAAATATAATATTTGGCGTTTTTTTTATCAATTAATAAATTTATATTAATTAATTTACCTCAATTAAATTTATTACATTATTTGGTTAATTTAAATTTCAAGCAATATTTTTCTCAGTTAAATTATCAACTTTTTAATAAGTTAATTATTAAACTTGAATAATTTCTATAAACAGAATTTAAAATAAGTACAACTATAATTTTCTAGCTATCAAAATGAATAATCCAGATCAGAAAAAAAATTGTCTCGTGGGGATCATATCGTTCTTAAGCCTAAGATGAAATCCGATAAATCCCTAATCCAGAGATATTCCAATCATTTGATAGAATTATTTAGTTCTTTTATGAATATCGTAGTCTTGAACTATCACAAACTATTTTTTTTTAGTTTTTGTATAAATTCAGTTTCTTAACGTGTTTTAATTATTTATCACGTGCAACAAGTACTGTTGGAAAGGGAAATAAAAGAGTACATCAGCACATGCCCATCAACCGATTCATTCGATTACAGAGTATATAGTTTTTAAAGAAAACAGTTTTTAAATATTTATTCCTTGCAAATTTTTATTTATATTTGTACCCTGATCTTGATAGCTTTGAAAGTGGAATGTAAATTCATATTTTATTTTCATTATTTAAACTAATTTGACATTTACAAAAGGATATAATCTACTATTTTTATAAAAATATACATCCTAAATAGAAACAATTTTGCACTATTTACTGCATGTATAATTTATACTGCAAACTAGACAATCATGAAAACTATCGCTCTAAAAATATAAATATCAATGTTATTATGATAAACTAATTGTTTTGTTTGATGTTTACAAAATTAACAATTAAATTACATTCTTGGGGGAGGTATTTTGAATCAAATATGTTTAGAGTATAAAATACATACATGTAAAAAAATTTATAACTTGTGGTCTGCAGCTTGAATGAATAATCCGAATGCAACAAGCATTGAGACACTTGACTTACTAATCAAGAGATGGGGGGGGGGGGGGGGGGAGAATGGAATCATAAAAAAGAAAGTCGTCTCTTGACCGGGGTTCTAAATTACGAGACGTAGCCAATTATGGCCAACACAGCCAATTACAAATTGTAATGTAGAACCCTGGTCAAGAGAAGAGTTTTTTTTAACGATTCCATTCCCCCCCCTTCTTGATTAGTAAGTGTCTCGATGTTTTGTTGCATTCGGTTTATTCATTCAAGCTACAGACCTCTCTGAAAAGCGAACGTTATTTTTATAACCACCCGGTATATAAAATAATATTATTACTAGTTGGGGTTAATTGAATATGTTTACACTTCTGAAAAAACAACAATTTTTCATTTTTATAAAATACCTTCAACTATTGTTATTTTTAATAATACTCCAATATGCAATTTATGCTATAATTTGAAGGAAAAAATTGAAAATAATGCATAAAAATTCAAATTTAAAAATAACAATAAGTCCTTATTCAAATGTTCATCACCGATTTGTAAAAAATGTATTGGGAAAAAAATAAACTACAGAATTTTGAGTTTATGCTAAGCACAATTTCATGTAAAAGTGATTAACGTTAAGAAATAATTTTAGACTTATTTCAAATCTCACCAGGCCGGGGAAATATTTCAATTTATCTTAAGCAGAAATTTATTTCAAGCGAGTTCATGTCAACATGGTTCAACCAATTTTTTTTAAAATTAAAATTTAACATTGTGTCGATAAGATTGATTTTATTTAGATTACAATAGCAGCCCACAATACCTTTTGATATTAACTTAGCATTAATTTTAATTTATCCTGATCTTTTTTTATCGAGTCGGCAGCAAGAGTAAATCATATGACATTAATGGTGTATTTAATTTCAAACCTTGCTTGAACCAATTTCCATAAAAAGAGGCCTTCGGTTCAGCTTACTTTTCTACCAGAGAGGGAAGGAACAATCCAATATCAAAGGATTGTTCCAATATCAAAGGAACAATCAGAAGATCATCGTTCTTTCAACCAAATATGTCAACGGGTGCATAACACTAAAATATTTAACTAACCTTTGCATAAACTCTAACGTCAGATGTCCATTTTCGGGATATTCTATGTTGAAGACATAATAGGACGAGAACATGCCTTAACTATAGACATGAAAATAATCAGGTGCATGACCGCCACTCCATCTATCATTAATATGAAACCTTTCGAGTTGTAAATATTTCCACCTGAAACAATTTAACACAGCAAATTTTAAGGGAGCCTTCAAGTCATACATTTTTTTAAAAACAGCACTTAAGTGCATAGAATTGCTTATTACAGGGTTCATACAACTTTTGGCTATCCAAATTCCAGGCCTTTTTAAGGATTTTTTCCCCCGGCCCCCATATTACACAGCGAAATGAAACTTCCGATAACTCAAAATCAACTTAAAAAGGTTATTGAAGATCAATAGTTGAATTAAAAATTCGAATGTAAAAATTATGTAAGTTACAGAACTATATATTGAGTTAAATGACTTATTATCAACCATATTGCCTTAACCCAGACCAGAAA
>JAFNEN010002142.1:0-19064 GCA_019343175.1 Oedothorax gibbosus
TCGATTTCTTTGGAAAGTAACAAAAAAACAGTTTTCCCTTTTTTTTTTAAAAAAAGGTGTTTTGGGAAAAATCTTAAAAAATAAAATTTCATAATTTTACAAGTAATTATATTTTTACCATTTTTTTAATGAATTTGTTACAAAAAATAAATTTATTGCATTTCAAAAACTATAACAATTCAGTATAAAATTTGTTTTTTTAAGTACAATGCGTACGAAAAAAAAAAGACATGGAACTGGAAAAAAAATTAAAATAAATTTTTGATAAACGGGGGAAAAAATTTTTATAATTAAAAAAAAATTTTGGGGTTTAAAAAATTTAAAACTTTGTTAAATAGGGTTTAAAAAAAAGATCAAAAAAAATTTAATGCTCAAATAAGAAGGAAATTACTCATTATGGGTTAAATATGAATAAATTGGCTGAAAAAAGAAATTAGGTTTTTAAAAAAATAAGAATAGGAAGTCCCCCTGGGATTTTAAAATTAAAAAAGGAGTAAAAAAAAAACTCCTAAAAAGGGAGTGAAAAGACACTGGGCGGGCATCTAAAATTAACCCAAAAAAAGGACCCAAAAAAGGGACCGCTCAGAAAGGATTTGAAAATGGTTTTACAAAAAGGAGTGAAAAAAAAAACTCCAAAAAACGAGTAAAATTCACTCCTATAGGAGAAGTCCCATTTTGGGGCACGGGAAAAGGGAAAGTAAAAATTAAAACTCGGGGACTGATTTAAAATCGCTCGTTTTTTTTTAAAGGGGGTAGAAATCTTTTGACCCCGAAATTTGGTAAAAAATGTGTAGTTCATACTTAAGTTACGTTTTTTGAACTTTCAGACCCCCAAAATGTTTTTTTTTTAGCAAAAAAGTAGATTTTCCCCTTTAAAAAAACCCTACCCCACTTTCGCACAAAATTCGATATTTTTTTTCTTTTTGCCATTTAACAAAAAAGAATTTTAAAATAATCAAAAAAAAATGATAAAATTAAAAGATCTTTTATTCTGCTGACATTACCTTCAGAAACAAAATTTCATTTTTTTAAAAAAAAATTGACATGTTTGTTTGCCGTAATTCCGGCCAGCCCATTCTAGGTTTTTTTGAGGGTTTTTTTGGGGATGATTTTTTTCTTTTTGATAAATTCCCTTTTGATTGCATGAATGGGGTTTTTAAACCAAAAAATAAATATTTAAGTATTACTGAAAATTACAACTACGACGGTTTTTAAAGGGGCCATCGAAACTACAGCTCATTTTAGCGTTTATTGTCTTCATTTTTCGCCAAAAAACTTTTCCCAAACTCGCCAAATTTTTTACCAAAAACGCGTAAAAGGGGCCCAAAAATAATTAAAATAATTTATAAGCTGGTTGGTCATCCCCGCTAGAGCTTGTATAATGGGTTTTTTTGGTTTTTATCTACATAAAATTTTTTCTTGCCCCCCCCCCCCCCCCCCCCCCGGGGGGCCGAGAAGTGAAAAGGCGACGACCCTCCCCGAAAAGGGTTTTCTTGGTTCTGTCCGTTACTAGCCATACAATAAAAAAGTATTTGTGCAAAAGGGAAAAAAAAATCCTCAAAAAATTCACCGGGTGCTCGAGAAACACTACGATATATACGTGCCTCTTTAAAATCTGTGGAGCCCCGAAACCCCCGACGGGGGGTTACGTCCAAATGTGGGGCCGTTTTTTTTTTTTTTCCGTTGGGTGCCCGCTCAGGGGGTCGACCCCTAAACTTGACCAGGGTTCAAAAATTTACGAGGCGAAATTTGGGGCCTGTTTTTTAAACCCCCCAAAAAGGGGGCCAAAAAAAAATGACACCCGGGAAAACGATTAACATTACTTTAAACCAAAATATGTTTTCTTCCCAAAAATTAAACCAAAACCAATTTGCAACGGAACATATATTTTTCTTCCCAAAAATTTAAATTATCAAAAAGGGCCCGCCCAAATGAAAAAAAAGGTTTTATGTATTTAGGGGGGGAAAATTATTACATGACGTAGCGTTTTTTTTAAATTTTAAAAATTTTTAAGGAAATTTAAATAACGGTTTTTTTAACTATATAACGAGTGGAACAATAACATAACCCCTTATTAACCCCCTATAACGTTTTTAAAAATGGTCATATACTTGGATCGATCCGAATTTTTTTAAAACCGTGGAAAAAAGGGGGTTTTTTAATTTGCTATGTCCCAATAAATCTACATCAAAATCTTAATTTCACTTACCCGGTTTTTAAAGTTTTTTTTTTAAAAATTTACCCGGGATTAACTCCCGGTCCCTTTTAAAAGGTGTTTCAATATACGAGAGCGTCCACTTAAATTTTTTTAAAAGGTGAAACCCTTTTTTTTAAAAAAATTTTGGGGGAAAAATTTTTTAAACTTTTTACTTAATTAATCCTGAAATAAAAACCCTTGTAAAAAGTTCTTTTTAAATTTTGGGGAAAAATTTTCATTAAAAATATACTTTATATAGAGAAAAAATAATTGCGATCCCGTTAGAAAAAAATTTAGAAAAAATATTTTTAATCAAAATTTACTGGGATAAAAAACTTTTGGTTTAAGCCCCAAATATAAATTGGACTGATACAAAGTTTCCCAAATTTTATAAAACTTTTTTTTGTTCCAATCATTTTTTTTTTAAAATTTTTTAAAAAAACCGAAATGGGAACAAAGGGGTATGTTAAGACCCAATAATGTAAAAAAAAATGAAAAAATTATGTTTTCCCTTTTAAAAAAAATTAAATTGGGAAAGTTTCAAAAATTTTTAAAAAAAATTCAATGGGAAAAATTTTAAAATTAATTTATTTTAAAATAAAAACTCCCAATGTTCAATAAATTAGCTTCAAAAACCAGTTAAATTTTTTAAAACCGGCAATCGTAAAAAAAAAAATTTCCCAGTATTCAAAAAAAATTTCCCTACACCCCAAAACTACGATCAGACTTCAAATCCCCAAAAATATAACTAAACAAGCAAGAAGAAAATTTTTTATCTTAAATTTTTTTAAAAAAGAGGCAAAAGTCCAAATTTTAAATAACATTGACTTTTTGCCCTTTTTTATAAAAGAACTTTTTTTCTTTTCCAGCATGTCTTTGTCACCCTTAAAAAAAGAGGAACCTTTTAATTTTGCCAAAAAAAACCCTTAAATTTAAATGGTTGGGACATGATGCCCACCCCACACCCAAAAACTAATGTTTCCCCAAAGTTAAAAAAATATGTGTTGCCAGCGAAGAAAAATACTTAAACTAATTAAACTAACCATTACAAAAGAATTCCCCAACGTTGGGGCCGATTTTTTTAAACAATAGGGGAAAATTTTTTTGTTTCTGTCCTGTCGCCCATTTTTTTTTATATTATTTTTTTTTTTATTTTTTTTTATAAAAACTGTAAAGATTAAACGCGTTTGTAAGGTGTTTTTAAATTTAACCAGAAAAATTTTAGAGTTTGTGTTATTGTATTTTTTTTCAAAAAACCCAAAAATTTAAAACGTATAAAATAAATAATTGGTAAAGAATATAAATAAATGGCAGGTTTAAATTTATGCATTTAGCATAATGTAGTTAATGTAATGAGTATTGGTTAATATTAATTTTGTTATAAAAACTAAATTAATTTCTATGAAAATTTTTCGCCCCTTTTTTTTTTAAAAAACTTATTTTTATTTTTAATTTTTTTAAACGTGCAATTCCCAAAAAATACTCAACTCGATAACTTTTTTTACATTGAAATAAAATTTTAAAATTTTTAATTTGTATAGCCTTAATTATCCCTTAAAATAGGTAAATAATAAAAAATTATCAATGCAAAGTTTTTTTTGAAAAAAATAATTAGGAGGGCCCCTCACAGGCCCATAAAAAAATTTTAGAAAACATAACTTAAAAACTTTGGGCCCAATTTATTTCTTTTTTCCCAAATACCTTTATTACACAAATTCAAATAATTTTAAAAAATTTTGTTGTTTAAATTTTCACAAAAACAACACGAGGCGATCATACCTAACCAATGGATTTTTTATATTTTTTCAAAAATTCCCCTTTATATTAGTTTTTGGGGAATTTTAATTTTTTTCAAAATTTAAAAATTTAAAGGTACCCCAAAAAGGTGAAATTTTTCTTTCAATTTTTGTTTTAAATTTTTTCCCGTTTAAAAAATTTTCCCATCCGATTTTTTTTTTTAAAAAGTCTAAAACAGCAAACAATTTTTGAGTAGAATTAAGATTTCAAAACTTTCCCTTATCTCTATAGGTGATCGGGACCTGTTAACTTAATTAAAAAAAGCATTTTTTAAAGGGGGTTTGTTGGTCTAAGTTTGGGTTTTAAAATCAGACAATCATAAAAACGGGGTTGGACAAACCCAATTTTATACTAACAAAAAAATAACTGTTTAAAAATTTTGGGTGCTGGGTTTTCACCATGATATTGGTTGGTTTCACCATGATTTTTGGGTTCCCCTTTTTTACCCCTGCAACGGCGGGAGGGTGAAATTTTTTCACCTTTTTTTGGGGGGGGGGGGGGTTTGGTTAACCCCATTTTTCTGGTTTTGGTAACAAAAACCTGAGGAAAGGTTTTCAACCGAATCCCAAAAAATAGGGTGGAACGTTTCACCTTTTCACCCGTTCCCAGCTACTAGAAAAACCAATTTTATGGTGAAACCAAGAAAAAAAATTTTAACGGGTGTATTTTTTTAAATGGCAAACCGGGCCCTTAATGGAAGGGAACCCGTGCATTACCCAAAGTATTCCTTAACCTTTCCAATCACGTTTCCACTTTTTTCACTTGTATCGCAAATACTTCTCGTACTATTTTAAAATAAATTTTGGGTTCGGTGCGTAGTAGGTTTTTTATTTGGTTTACCAAAGAATAAACCACTAAGCCCTCAAATAATATCTTCATTTAAATTTTTTAAATTCATTATTGATAAAAAAAATTTAAAAAATTTTTAAATTTGGGTTATGAAAGCCGAAATATATCATTATTAATATAACCCTCTTCATAAAAATAAACCCAAAAAATAAAAATGAAAAACCCCCAAAAACCTTGATTTAAAAAAAAAAAACCCTTTTAAAAAGTTTTTGTATCTTTTAAAGGACCCCTCAAAAGAAAATTTTATTATTATAATCAATCCCCTTTTTGTTTTTTTCCCCTTATTGTTTTTTATTATTTCCAGAATTCCCCCCCTTCATAAAAACAAAAACCCTTTTTCGGCCACTTCGTTAACCCCGTATGAACCTTTTATGTTTTTGGTTTCTAAGTTCCGTTTAAATTTTTTTTTTCACAAAAAAAAAAAAAAACTTTTCTCAAAAAAAATCGAAAAAAAAAAATGGTTTAAAAAAGAAGACAAAAAAATAATGAAAAATCTCCTAAATTGAAAACCCCAAAATCTGGCCCCGGAAAAAAAAATACCCCAAAAGCCATTTATTTTTTTAAGAGCCCCTGTCTTCGAATTCTCCAAAAACCCGGGGTTAAAACCCAAGAGTTTTGAAATTTCAAAAAAAAAAAGGGTGCCTTCCTACCCATTACTTATCAATGGAAAATGAAAAAAAAATTATAAAGCCCCCCGCCCCCCCTCGAAGCTTTTTTAAGAAAGGGCAATTTTAAAATCGTATATTGCGTTTAAGTTTGAAAAATCGAATCTTTTATTTTTTGGAATTTCCCCCGGAACCCGTATATTTTTTAAAATATCATAAAGTAAGGAAAAAATTTAAATTTATAATATTCGAAAAAAGGGGGAAAAAAATGTCAAATTCAGAAAAAAATCGGGTTTTTTTTTTTTTTTCCCCAAATTTCCCCCGGACAAAGGGGAAAAAAAACCTTCCAGTTATCTTTTTTTTCCAATCCTTTTTTCTCCATTTGGATAATTTTTTTTTTGGGAAATCAATCAAAAAAACCTTTTGACCTGTTTTATTCGCTGGCCCCTTCGATGACACACCCAAAAGAAGCTTTCCCAAACATAAAGCATAGAGGGAATTTTTAACGTCACTTTTTCCCAAAGGGGAAATCGAAAAAACTAGTTCGGCGCATTGGGAACCCCCTAAAAATGTGGTGGGCCCCTTTTTTTTTTTAAAACGAGGGGTTTCCGGAAACGGGTTTTTTGAGACGGGTTTTATCCCCATTTTGGGAACAACGCCCAATGGGGAAACTTTTAGGGTCAAAATTTCCGCCCCCGGGAGCGTTTTTTGGGAGAGCTTCCTTGGCCTTGGGTTAATTGGGCCCCCTTTTTGTTTAATACAAAACCCAATTTGTATAATACTTATTTTGACCTTATTTCATATATCTACAGTTCCCAAAATCGTACCTCATACAATTTCCCATTTTTATTGAAAAAAGACTTAATACCTTTTTTTAAAGGTTTTAAAAACTTTTTTTTAGATTTTCTTCCTATCAAAAACTGTTTCAGTACTTAAACCCCAAAACAAACTTTGTAGTTACAGTAACGTAAAAAAAAAACCAACCATTTAAAGGGATGATGGTCCCTCAAAAGGTTACATCCCAAAAAAAAACATTTTTTTTACATATTCCCTGAGTCCCTTTTTTTCTTTTAAAATTTTTTTTTTTAAATGGGGGATATTAAAAATAAAAATGTTTTCGTTTTCCTTGTGGGGTAGTTTTTTTACGTTTCAAATCTCCAATCGTTTTTTATTCATAAAAACATAAAAAATTTTTAGCTTTCAGCATAACCAAACAAAATTGTAAAAATAATTAAACTTTTTTTTAAAAATACTGCCTGGGAAAAGGGAAGTGCTTTGCCCTTGCCGTGCCCCCAGGTTCGGGGTTTTGAATCCCGGTTGGGCGAGGTTTTAAAATCAATTTTGTTTGTCCCCTTTAAAATTTGGGGCGATAAAAAAGAGGACCAAACATGCTTGGGAAAATAAACCCCGGGGGGGCCCGCGTGAGATTGACCACCCAACCGGGACGTATTGGGTTAGCCCCCCCAGAGGCCCCTTTTGGGCCCTTTAAAGCTGAATTGGGCCCCGGCGGCCTTTTGGGCCCCCTATGGGCTGTTGAGCCCCAAAATTTAGTTTAGTTTTTTTTAAATTTAATATGTTGGGTTTTCGGGAAAAAGGGTTTTAGTCAATTCAAAAAATTTAAACAATGATTTTCAAATAAATATCGATTAAAAAATTTATTCTAAAAACCCAAAACCCAAAACCCAGAGCAATAACCCGAGTAAACCAAAATAAAAGTATTTTAAATTGCCACATGAAGATAGTAATTTGTTAAATTTTTTTAAAATGCCCATATGAATAAAATTTAAGAAAAATTTTAGATTTGGGTTTTTTTTGGGTAAGGGCAACAGTTTTTAAACCCTTATTTTTTATTATTTAAATAATTTTTGAAATTTAATCATTAACGGAATTGGTTTGCAAGAAAAATTTCCAAAAACAAAATAAGCTTTCTGGGTTAAGTTTTTTGTAAATTTAAAAAAAATAAAGACAAAATGAATACATAGTTTATAATGAAATTTTAATTACGGCGTACAATTTATATTGAAAAAAAAAAAAGTTAAATGGAAAACGAATTTGTTAACATTTTTTATTGGGCCCCAAAGGGAAAGGGGTTAAAGGGTCCCGTAATGGATTAAGCTTTGAGAATCATCTAAATTTTTTAGCCTAGTGAAAATTTTTAATTCCCTTTTTTAAAGGGAAAAAGAAATTTTCCCAAATTTTACATTTTTCAAATTTCATAACTTTTTTTAAAAATTTTAAATTTGCCCCAAAAAAAACTTCGAATCTTCCACCTATTTTTTAAATTAGCTCACGAATGAGCAAAGCAAATCCCGTATAAAAAAATAAATCACAAAAAATGATCCAAAAAATTTAAAATTAAAATTCCCCCCCCCAAACTCGAATTCTAACGGCCATTTTTTTTGTTTCAAGCAGTAAAATTTGGATTCTTTGTCAAGAGCATTTTATATGATGAATGATGATGAGCCCCAAAGAACATCCAGTAGCCCGTGTACTGCAGCCCAAAAAGAGTCCATTTCCCTTCCTTTTCCGCAGAACGTCAAATGGAAAAAAAAATGAATAGAAAGCTTTGGGCCCCCATTTGCACAAACAATTTTTTAAAGGGAATTTTCTATCTAAAGTTTTAAAAAAGAAACTATGAAAGTTTGACTTCTGAAAAAAAAATTCAAAAGTGGAACTGTCCAGTCCCTTAAAAGTTTTTTTTTGGGGGGGGGAGGGTTTGGGAAATTTTTTTTTGATATTAGTTATAAAAAAAAAGTTTTTTTTTTTTTCCCCCAGGATAATTTTTAAATAAAACGAAAAAAAAAAGGTTTCAATAACTTTTTTAAAAATTTTTTTTTTAAAAGGGTATCTTAGGGTTTTGTTTGAATTATCGTTTGCACTAGAAACTACCCCCGAGGGCTTATTTTACGACGGGCTTTAATTTTAAAAAACACATCAAGGACGAGCCGCACCTGAAATAGGGAAACCAACGCAACCGTTTTAAAGGGGAAAATTTGGGATCTTAAAGCTTCTATACTGTTACTCCAAAAACGGGGATAGATTTACCAAAATTTGAAAGCTAATTTTAAAATTTTTCTACATTTTTATTTAAGCGTGGGAATGAGCCCCAAACAGGTTTTTTAAATCTATTTTTCAATTTTCAAAATTTTATAATTGGGTTTTTAATTTCCCCCAAAGAACCCCGTACGGCCATTTCCCCAAAACTTTTTAATGTTTTTTTTGGGAAAATATATTTTTTCAAGGAATTTTTTTAATTTTTATTTTTTAATGATTTTGCCTGCATTCCTTGGGGCCCATGACAACTTTTTTAGGGAAAAATCAGCAAAAAAAAAGGGGGAAAAAGATACTGCAATTTCTTACAAATACTTTAAAAAAAAAATTTTTGAAAAAAATCTCCTTTTTTTGAGGGTTTAAAAAATACAATAAAAAAAACCCCAAAAAGGTTTTTATAACTTTTTCTTTCGAAATAAAAACTTTTTAATTACTAAGCATCAAAGGAAAATTTGGAACTCCAAAGAAAAAGTAAAAACAAAAAAAGTTCAAAATTTAGAATCGCCCCCTTTTTCCCTCCTCAATTTTTTTTCAAGAAAAGCCCACAAACATGGCCCGCAAGAGCGAAACTGTAAAATTTAAAAATTTCCGCCCCAAAAAATTTTTTTCCTAAAAAGGGAAAAAAATTCCCAAATGGTTTTTTTTGCAGAAACAATTATTCGTGCCAACCCTAACACCCTCCTTCTCCCCTTTTTGAAAAAATCCCCCCAACTTTTTCGCCAAATCTGGGGCGAAGGGGGGCCCGTTAGTAGAGGGTAATTTAATCGTTTCCGGCCCGTTTTTTTTTGGGCCCTTTCCCTTTAAAAAGGGGGGCCCCCCAACACAGCCAAATTTAGCCCCTTTTAATTGTAAACCCCGGTCAAGTGGGTGAGGTCGGGCACCTGACGGGCCCCAACGAAACTTCGAGCGAATCGCCCCGCTAAAAGCCCCCCCCGGACTTTGGACTCCAAAAGATTTAAAAAGCCCCTTTAATATCCCAGTATACTATGGTATTTTTTTGTCGGATTTCGGCCCGCATATTTCCGGGCTATAGGAAAAACAGTGACTGCCCCCCAGGAAAAGAACCAGCGCCAAACACTTTCGATCCACTTTAAAATGAACGGGAAATCTGGGAAAGGGGCATCGGGGAAAAGCTCGCTAAAAGGGTCGGTGGGAAACGCGGCCCAAACCCTGTAAGAGCAAAAACCCCAAAATTTTTCCGCCCCAATTCCCATACTTTACCTGTTAAAATAGGCATTTTAAACCAACTTTTCCAATAAATTTTTTTTAAAAGAAAATTGATATGTTTTTGTTTTAGGAGGTTTTTTATATAATGAAGTTTCGGAAAAATCTATTTTTTTAAAAAAAATAATTGCTGGAACAAAACTTTTAAAAATTAAATTCCTTGGAGTACTATTTTTTTGGCCCCAGCCCATTTTGACGATCCAAACAAAATTTTAAAATCAAATGTCCCAAAATTTAAACGGCTAATTCCTGCCAAATTTTGGGACATATTCTCCCTAAAACTGTCCCCCAAGTGACCCCAAAAAAAGGCTTCAACCCGTTTTTCATGAGATGCTTTCCCTTTCCCGAGTTTCAGTTTAGTTCAGTGTTTTCCCATCTGATTGGGCCCGAAAATGGATTTTGGTTGGTTGGTTGATTGGTTGGTTTTTAAAATATATATTTTCAGGCATGTGTGTTGGTCCCCAGAACCCGCTTATTTAAAACCCTTTTCAAAAAAGGACGGACACGACATGCACATACATACAAACAGTATGCCCCCCATCTATCGCCACCTCCACAATTTTTGACATGTCCCTTAAGGGGAGGGGAAAAATCTCCAGGGACCTGTCCCGTGGTAAACTGCGCCAAAGGACCGACCCCAGGACTTTCGGAAACCCAAAAGATTTAACGACACGACTCCGCCCTATAAATTCCCGGGGGTCTTTTAGTGGTACCGGGGAAACGATCACGGGACCTTCCGATCTCGAGGGCCGAGAAAGCCTGAAACCCCTAGGGGTCCCCCCAAACCCCATGGAAAAGTGGGAGGTAGGTAGGTTTGGTTTTGACATATAAAATTAGGTTTTTGTTTTGGGCCGAGACCCGCTTTAAAACCTTCTCAAGTAAGACATAAAAAACAACAACAAACACGTAAATGGGGTCCAAACTAATTTTTTTTTGAACAGGGCCAACTAGAGGATTCCCCCGAATTTTGGGTTTTCCACCCCCGAGGGGATTTAAATTTGGGTTTTGGGAAAAAAAAGAAGACTTTTTTGGACCCCAACGATTTAAAAAGAGCCCCGGGACTCCCCCAGGACTTTTGTGTTGGGTTAGGTTGTACGTTTCCCAGCTGTCTATTCCCAGCCCCATGGAGCTTTTTTCTCAGCCAATTACGCCTCGTTTTAAAGTAAACCCTGGTCAAGGGGCCCAAGTCGACATCTTGGGGCTACCATCCCCAAACTAGGGGCCCCAAAAATCGTAGGCGGGTTTTTGGGCTTGGATCACAGCCGTGCAAAACCCGCCCCCCAATACATAGCTTTACATATTTAATTTTTTTGTTCAGGTGATAAAATTCCCTTTGAGCTTTTCATTTTTGTCTTCCTTGATTGTTGCCCCGGGTTAGTGGGTAAAAGTTTTCTCCTGACTTTTATTTTCCCCCAAAATTTAAACACGAAAAAAGGTTTATAAATTTTTTTTAGCATTTATGCTGCCCCCTCAAAACCCCTTTTTACACAAAATTTAAATGGGGGCTCTAGAGTTAAAAAGCCCCCCCAAAAAAAACCCTAAAACCAACTACATTAGAACCCCCTTACTTAGGGTTTCCCCATTTTTGTAGAAAAATCCCCAAACGAAAATTATACCAGGGTTAACTGGTCCCCACTCTTTTTTTTCCGGTTTAAAAAAAAAATCACTTTTCCCCTATTCCCAGCCCCAATCCCGTAATCTAAGTAATATGTTTCTGACATCCCCGAATTTCCCTTGCAGTTTCTTTTCCACGGAACAACGTGTATTTAAAATTTTGAAGGAAGCGTAATTATCCTTGTTTGTTTTAGGTTTTTTTTTTCTTTTCATTTTGGGTTTTTTTCAATTTCGAGGGTAAGGTATCCGGGGTTTTAATATTTTTTAAAGCCGATACCTTTACCCCTAAAAAAAGAAAAAAAATTGGTTATTTTTTTCTTTATTTTTTTTGTAAATTGCAGATAGTTTTAAATTTCCCGGTTTAAGTATGATATACAGGTTTAAAATTTAAAATTTAAAAAAGGGGAGTCGAGAAGGCCCCCTGTACTCAAAAAATGAAATTTGGGTTGGAAATAGTCCGAAATTTAAAACAATCACCAAAAAAACGAAAAAAAAAATGCCCAAAAATGTTGTTTTGTAAAATTTTTTTGGTAAATGATTTTGGGCAGGGAAAGAAAATCTCTTACTTTTGCACACGGTTAAAATGGTTTTCCCGTGCAGCCTTGTTTGGGAAAAAAATCTTAATTGAATGCAAAAACTACTTTTTTTATGATAAGTTTAAATTCTAATAGTGTTACTACAAATTGAAAATTGTGAAATGAGGGGATATTTATTTTTAAAACTTAAACCATTCAATATCTTTAAAACATAATAAATAAAAAAAAAAGAAATCTATGGGCTTTTCTACCATCGGGGATCATTGTAAAAAATGCTTATTTTTCTTGTGGGGATGTGTGTATGTGTTTTGTGTGTGTTTTTGGTGTATGTGGTGAAATGTGTGTATGTTTTAATGTGTGTGTGAAATTGTGGTGTGGTGTGTGTATGTGTGTGTGTGTATGTGTTTTATGGGGTATTTGTGTGTGTGTGATGTGTGGTGTGTGTGTTTTGTGTTATGTGTGTGTGTAGGGTTTTGTATGGTGGGTGTATGTATGTGTTTTAGGGTATGTATGTGTGGTATGTGTGTATGGTGTTAGATGTGTTGTATGTTTTGTGTGGTTGTTGTATGTGGGTGTATGTATGTGGGGTGTATGTATGATGTATGTGTGTGTAGTAGGTGTGTAGTATGATGTTTTGTATGTGTGTGTATGTATGTGTGTTTGTATGTATGTATGTATGTGTGTGTATGTGTGTGTATTAGTTGTAGGGTATGTTATGTATGTGTATGTATGTAGGGATGTATGTGTGTTTTGTATGGGGTGTTTTGTGGGGTGTGTGGTGTGTGTTTATGTGTGTTTTAGGTATGTGTGTGTTTTGATGTATGTGTGTGTTTTGTATGGGGGTGTGTGTATGTATTTTATGTGTGTGTGTATGTGTGTTTTTTATGTGTGTTGTGTATGGTGTATGTGTGTGATTTTATGTGTGTTTTTTTTTTTTTTTTATGTATGTGTGGGGGTTATGTGGTATGTGTGTTTTTTTATGTATGTTTTGTATGTGTGTGTATTATGTATTTTGTGTGTGTTGTATGTGTGTTATGAAATGTATGTTTTGTGTGTGTAGTATGTGTGGTATGAAAATGTTTTGTATATGTGGGGTATGTATGTATTTTGTGTGTAGTGTGTTTTATGAAAGGGTATGTATGTGATGTATGTTGTGTATTTTATGTATGTATTTTGGGGTATGTTTGTATGTGGGGTGTGTATGTATGTAGGTGTGTGTGTTTTGTATGTATGTGTGTGATGTATGTGTGGGGGGTATGATGTTTTTTTTTGTGGTGGTTTTATTGTATGTATGTATGTTTTAAAAGGGCCCGTGTTAATTTGGAAAAAAGGAAAACTGCCCACCAGTTTTGATGTAAACGAATACGAATTTTTATTGTAAAAAAAAAACATTAATTTTGTAAAAGAAAAAAAACTATAGGGGACCCCCTGGCGAAAGAAAAAAAGGAAACAATAAATTTGCATTTTACCAGTTTTGGGGGATCCCAAAAAAAATCCCCCTTGGGAAGATGAAAATTGAACAAAACCCCGGAAATTAGGCACCCTTTAAATCAGCCCAAACTTGTTTTTAGAGTCCCAAAAAATTGGGTTTTCGGGAAACTGCTTTAGAAACAAAAGTCTGCTAACATTTTATCAGAAAGTACGGGGAATTTAAACTTTTTTTTTTACTTTTTCTCAATGAGATTTTCTAAAAAAATTTAAAATTTTAAAAACAAACGTGCCCAAATTTTTTAACAGAAGATTTTAGCAGCCTTGAAACCAAAATCTATTGGGGGGCTTTATTATCAAAAAAATATTTCAATAGGATAGTTTACATTTTTTGAACAATTTAATTTTCTTCTAAAAAAAATTTAAAAAACCCCAAAATCAGATTCTTATAGCATCAGAAATTTGCAAAAATTTTAAAATTTCACAATTAGACATCCCTACCGGTTTTTTTGGGCTTATTTGCTTGCCAAAAAACTAAAGACTTGCTAAAAATAATAACTGCCCGGAAAAAGGGATTTTCCCCCTTCAGCTTTTCCCCCAAACCTTGAATCAGCTTTAACAATAATATGATAAAACCCTTTTTTTTAAAAAAAAAAAACCCACGATTTTTAGAAACTTTGCAAGTATTTTAGAACTCTTTTAAATTTTGGCAGGAAGGGGACGCTTTTCGGGTTTTTTGGGTTTATATTGGGGGACAAAAAACTAACAACAAAACTTAAATGGGGAACGGGGGTTTACGATGGCAAGAACGACAATTCCCCGGATCAATTTTAAATTTATTTAGTTTTACCCAGCTAACCCTTCCGTATCATCTAAAAAATTCTCTCTTGTGATTTGGGAAAATAGGAATTTTAAACAGTTTTCAACATTTAACCATTTTTTTTTTCTAGTATATTTCCATAATATTTTGAAAAAAATTTTCCAATTCCATTCCATTTATGAAATTTTTTCCTAAACCCAGAGAAATTTACCATTTTTTTAGTATTTTTCGTTTAATTTTAAAAATTTGTTTTTCCGCAAGTTTGCAAAATTTAAAATCTTTCCCCAAACATTTTTTTGGCCCATGTTTAAAAAAAATTCCAAGATCATCTACAAAAAATACATTTTGCAAAAAAACCAATTAGGATATCAAAAAATACAAAATTACAAAGAAAGTTGTTTGGGGTCCAATTTTTAAATAGTACGGGTTTTAAATTTTGTGTTTCCCAAAATTTTTCCGGATTGAGGAAAACCCAAAAAATTTACTACGCTTAAGTTTCCCAAACCTTATCCCCCCCGTATTAAAAACCCAACCAAGGAGTTGACATTTTATACAGTTTTTTTCAAAATCACTGGGAAATAGGTTTTTAAATATCAAAAAAACTGAAAAAATCAAATCTAGTTTTGAAAGCTAAGGGACAGCAACAACTGAAAGATTCTAATTAAAAAATGGGAAAAAAATTTAATCGTAATCACAAAGATTGTTTGGGGTTTAAATGCAGATGCAACAAGACCGTTTATATCTTAAGCCTTTTTGTACTTGTTTAACATTAAAACCCACTTACTTTTAACAATTTTGCATTATTAGGTTTTTTCAACTTTTTCCCCAAAACTTATGTTTTTTTTAGCGTTTTTTAATTCCCTTTTCATTGCATTAAACCCAAATGTTCAAATTTTTCATTGGACATAGTTTTCCTCGTAGTTTTTTCGTATGTCACTATTTTACTAGAGATGTTAATTTTGGTTTTAACCTTTTTTGATGTCTCACGCCCTCAAAAAACCAATTTTTTGGGCTCATGTTCTAAACACTGTTGGCGAGTTTTTTCCCGGGGCTTTACTTTGTCATTCCGAGTGGTTACCACGTTTTTTTGGGAAAACTCCCCTTTCGGTAATGGGTTGGGGTTTAGGTTAGAGTTTGGGCCCCATAAATTAAAAAGGTTTATTTTTTTGCAGTTTTTCTTATCTTGAAACTAATGAATCGTTATTAAAGGGGTTTTCTATACCCCAAAACTTTTAAACCCAAAAAGAATGTTTTATTAGATTCGAAAACCTTTTTTGATTTTTTATTAAACTTTACGGACCCTTCTTCGATTACGCGGGTTTCCCCTTTCGTTATAGATACGATAAGCTCGTTTTTTCTCGAAGGGAAAAACCAACAAATACCAGTTTTCCCCCCGGTATTTGCAATTTTTTTTACGAGGAAAAACTTTTGGGGGTATGGAATAAGCTACGAGCCAAACCCTTTAAGATATGAAAAAGTTAGGTTTTAAATTTGGGAAAAAAAAACCCCGTTTCGGATTTTTTTTTGATTTTTTTGGAGGGTTTTAAATTAGGATAGTGGGTTTTACAAGCAAAAGGCTTTCCCGCCCAAAACTTTTTAAAAGCCGCTATCGTAAATTTTTAGTTTAGCGCGATCGCAAAGTACTCGAATAGCTCTTTCCCTTTTTTCCCCCTTGCTTGAAGGATTTTTAAGGAACACTCTTTCATGAATTACCCCCATTCTTCGAAAAAAAAGATTTTTAAATCCCTTATTTTTAAAAATTTACCCCCCCTTGTCAGATCTAAAGCGTTTAATCCGTTTTACCCAACAAGTTCTCATACGTAGATTTAAATACCTTTATCCCCGTTGATAGCTTCACTTTTATGTTTTTAAGAAAATAGTGAAATACATTCCCGAATAGTCATCTACAATAAAAAATAAAATATCTAGAACCCTTCAATTTATTACAGGCCAAATTTCACCCACAAAACCCACATGAATCAAATTTTGCACCGATTTTCTTTTGGGTTTGAGTAATTTATTTTTGAGGTTTTATTTGGAATTTTTTAACAATGCATACTTCACAATCAAATGTTTTTACTTTTTTTAAAACTAGGGGGAAATTTTTAGTTAAGTTATCATTTACCATTTTTTTTCAATTAAAATCATTAAAAACAAATGGGGACAAGTCTATGCCAAAGTCTACTCGAACCCCTTTTAGCATAATTACTTTTATTTTCCCAAAAGGTTTTTGCATTTGGTTTTAAATTTAACCCATTAAACGCTTATCTATTTTTTTTGCTTTAAGAATCAAAACTTTTTAGTATTATAGTAACAAAAACATAAATTATTTTTAGACGTAATTTTTAAACCCTTTTTTTTAATAAAATTGTTAACGGGTAGTAAAAAATTTAAATTTTTAACAGGCACCAAAATAACATTTTAAAAATTTTCCCCAAAATTTTCGTCTTTATATTTTAAACCCTTTAAAAAGTTTCCCGTACCTGTTTTTTTGTGTAGTTCAATACCAAGCTAATTGAACTTCGTTATCCCCTATTTTTTAAAAATTAGAAAACCATTTTAATTTTTTTACCATAGGGTGTTGCCCCCCTGAATTTTTCCCAAAAGTCAGAATCATCAGAAGGGGGGAAGTTATCGGGCACACGGTCAAAGCGGGTTTTCCCCTTCCCAAACCCCGTGTTTTTGGGGTGTTGTCCCCCAAAAATTTTAACTTCGGCGCTTTTGGTTGCCGGGAATATTCTGCTGGTTTTAGTCGCTTTTAGCAAGTTTCCGACATGCCCCGGCCAGGGGCAGGTAACTGAAGGGCTTCTCGGATCTTCTAACGGGAAAAAGCTTGCTCATCCTTGGGGGGATCCACTTTTCCCCGTTGAAACCTTGTTTTTTCCTAACGGGAAGGTCTCCAAAAATGTCATCTAGAAAATTTGTCTCTTTTTGGGGCTTCAGAATCTCCGAAATCCGGCGAACTTTTCCCTTTAGGGGCACGGGAAAGACAAAAAAAACTAGTTCTCGGGCCTTTGGAAAATATAAGTCCGAGGGGTTTTCCCCACTTTGTAAAACCCGTTTCCCCCAGCTCGTGCGGGCGTAATGTTGGCGATTTTTCCCCGTCCCCCAAATTTGTAAATTTTTAACCTTTGGGGTGGCGTCTATCTTTTTATCATCTTTCCCCCCGTACAAATCGGTCTTTATCTTTGTCCATAAATCTTTAGCCCTTTTTTTCCATACCGACTGGGAAACAACTGGTCGGATAAAGAGCTTTATAATTGGGCCACAAAATTTAGAGTTTTTTATAGGGCCAAACTTTATAGGTTGCGTCGTCTGGGAAAGTGGGTTAAAGTTTTTTTATTACGTCGGAAAAAATCCCCTTAACGATAAAACTGCTTCAAGTTTAATTGACCAAATATTGGTTTTTTTCCATTCAGAAGAGGGGGAAAAAGAAAATGCGTTATTTAAGGGCTAAGCCCTTTTTTAATTTATTGAATTTCTAGATGTAGCACGCGAGGGGAAAACCCTTTTCTATGCAAAAAAGCTAAACCCTGCGGAAACCCCCGGCGCTCTTTCTTTCCCATGAAGGCCGTGTTAATTTTGGGGAAAGGAAAAAATGACACCAGTTTTTATGTAAAAAAAGGGGGACGAATTTTATTTTAAAAATAAAAAGTAATATAGTAAAAAATAAAAAAAATAGCGACACCTGGCCAGATAAAAGGAAAAAAATAAATTGCATTTTTAACCCGGCTTTGGTTTTATGCCAAAATGTAATGTATGGGAATTATTTATTTTATTTATTTATTTATTTATTATTTATTTATTTATTTTTTTATTTATATTTTTTTTTATTTTTTTATTTATTTTTTTTATTTATTTATTTTTGATTTATTATTGATTTTGGGTTGATTGATTTATTGGATTGATTTATTGATTGATTGATTTATTGGGATTGATTGATTGATTGATTATTTTTTATTGAGTGATTGATGATTGATTGGGTTGATTGATTTATTGATTATTAAATTTTTTTATTTTTATTTTTATTTATTTATTTTATTTATTTAAATTTTTATTTTTTTTATTTTTTTATTTTTTTTATTTATTATTTTTTTATTATTTATTTATTTTTTTATTTATTTATTTATTTATTTATTTATTTATTTATTTATTTATTTAAATTTTTTTAAATTTATTTTTTTATTTTTTTATTTTTTTATTTTTTTTTTATTTATTTTTTTATTTATTTATTTATTTATTTATTTATTTTTTTATTTATTTTTTTATTATTTATTTATTTATTTATTTTTTTATTTATTTATTTATTTTTTTTTTTTATTTTTTTATTTATTTTTTATTTATTTATTTATTTTTTTATTTTTTATTTATTTTTTTATTTTTTTATTATTTATTTATTTATTAATTTATTTATTTATTTATTACCCTTTTGAGGACGAATCTTGATAATTTTAAAGGGGGACTGCATGCGAAAGATTTTTTATCGATTTGAATCTTAAGACTAAAACCTGGAATTTTTTGAAAAATTTTTTAAATGTGGATTCCCAAAAAGGAATTCATTAAAAAATAATAATTTTACATTTTTATTATAATTGAATCTATTCGTAGTTGATAAATTTGAATTATTTTTGTGAATTTTTTAATCACAAATGTATCAGTTCACGGAGATATTTCCCGCATCAAAGTGCCGTAAAAAATCCCCTTTAAATTTTAAAAATTTTTAGAGGTGGGCTTTCTAAAGTTCAGATTTTTCAAATTAAAAAAAATATTCTAGTTTTTGCGTAGGGACTCTTAAAAAATTTTAAATGTTTACATGCATTGAAATTTAAAACAATTTTTTTTTACTTTGGGTGATATCTGTTTTTAGGGAATTTTCTATGGTGGACCTACATGAAATTACATTTTGGCTGAAAAAATTTAATGTCTACAATTACTGATGCTTT
>JAFNEN010002143.1:0-19668 GCA_019343175.1 Oedothorax gibbosus
GGTAAGTGGTACTTATATCTATTTCAAGTGATCTACAATCATTTTGCCCCCAAATCTTTTATAATCACTTATTAAAATTAATTTACTCGCCATGATTTCATAGATTTGATATCATAGATCTTAAACGTTGAATTGGGGAACTGGCAAGCCCAGTCGAAAAGGCGTTTGATTTGTTTGCGGAAGGTAACAGTTTGATTCTCAGGCACACACGCACATTGCCAATATAAATTCATACCTATAAACGGTCTGTGCAGCCAAAAAGGAAGACGAATAATACCCCGTTAGTTTGAATTCGTCGCTTTAGGGCTACACGAGGGCTGTGTAGTTAGGAGTGCACGTTACATGATTCAAAGTTCCGACCCAGGACCGGATTTAAAGATTTGCCGCTTGTAGGCTACGATTTTGCCGCCCCAATCACAATTTTCTCCCAATTCGGGGAAAGGTAGCTGGTTAGCTGTAAAATCGGGTGGTATGCGTTGTTTAAAATAGATACACATATTATAATCATCTATGTACCTTTACACACTAAATTGAAAACGAAATAGGCGAATTTCTTTAAACTATTCTACTATTTGTCTTTCAACTTCGAAATCCGAGAGGAAGGGGTGCACTTGCCCTCGCAGCGACCATGTTTGCTACGAAATATTTGTACTATATACACGTTTACGGTGTACGCATTAATTTATTTGTTTTCTTTCTTAAATATATTCGTATTTTTATAATAATTTTTTTATGCCGAATGCCGCTTGAATGGGTCGTGAAATTTGTCGCTCTAGGCTACAGCCTACTTAGCCTATTTAGAAATCCGGCCCTGTTCCGACCCCACGTACGAGGTCGCCTTTAAAAGTTGCTGTAGGTGCCTACTCAGGTGTCGGCTCGTCACTTGACTGTGGTTCTAAATTACGGCGCCCGTAACCAGTAGCCCTCGCATAACTCTAGTGCGACGATAATTCAACTGGGCACTCTATCGACACTACATCCCACTTAATAACGGAGCCGACTCGGCGGCGCAACGCCTTTGAGTTCGGGTTCGAATCCCGGTAAGGCATGGATGTTTGTGTTTGTCGAGTATATGCGGAGTACGTGCTCGTTAAATCTGTGGGGTCCGAAAGTCCTGTGTGCGGTCATGGCGCAGTTTCCCACGGGTACAGGTCCCTGGAGACTATTTCCTTCCCCTTCAGGGACATGTCTAAATTGTGGAGGTGGCGATAGATGGCAGCATCTGCCACTTATGTGTGTGTGTATGTCGTGTCCGTCTTTCTTGACGATGGTTAATAAGCGGGTCTTTGTGACCAAGCACACAAGCCTGAAAATATATGTCTACCATAATAACGGTTCGTGTTCCGCGAACAGGCGGATAAGAACTCTCCGTTCCCCTTATCTCGTTGTTGGGAGTTTGTCCTGTGCCAAAAACCAGAGGATTGCAATCTGTGTCTTTGTCTCTTCTCTCGCATTGTTCTGTGGTGTGTTTGTTTGCTTGTGTGGATTGAACTGTTGCCAAATAGCCCAGTGCGATCTCATCCGTATACTATCGCTACCTGCCCTAATAGTACAGTCCCTAGACAAATTATTAGACGCACTGCAAGATTTTATGTAAAATATTAAATACCGGGTGATATTGTGCCTACATATTTGTATAAATACAAATATGTAGCCTACAATATGTAGTCTATGTAGGAAGCCCAGTGGCTTAGTGGTAGTGCTTCGCATTGCCACGCCACAGGTCCGGGGATCGAATCCCGGATTGGACGAGGTTGACCCATCCTTTCATCCCTTGATAAAATGGGTACCAAGCATGCTTGGGAGCTAAACAGTCTGGGGGTCCGCGTGAGGCTGACCACCTTACCGGGACATATGCCTAGAACCCCAGAGCCCTAGGTCACGAAAGCTGAAAGCTGGGCACGGCATTCCTTGGCCCAGTAATGGGCTGTTGCGCCGAGGAGTTTTTTAGTCTACAACAATACTTTTAAATAAAAATGAATAATATTGTAGTTTAAATATACCATTATTGCATAAAAACTCTTAATAAACATAAAATTACTATAAAAAATACAGTGCGTCTAATAATTTGTCCAGGGACTGTACTTTACTACCGAAGGAAAATAATTTCCGAATCTTGGGTTCAAATTCAAAAATTCAGCTTTTTGAAGTGTAAGTCACGGGTTTTAAAAAGTGATTATCATAACTTTTAATATTAACTGAAAAAAATTAGTGGCATAATTGATTTACACTTACTAACAATAATGTAACCTGTCTCATTTAAATGGATTTTTTTTTCAAATTTAAAAGTTTTATTTAAAAACTTGTGATTTACACTACAAAAATCTCCATGATAGGTTGTTAGGCTGTACGTTTTCCGGATGTTCATTTCTAGCCTCCGTGGATCTTTAACACAGCCAAATTTCGCCTCGTAATTCAGAACCCTGGTCAAAAGTGACGAGGTCGACACTTGGGCGCAAAGAGTTCTATAGTACGGTAGAGACTGAACCTGGCAACAGCACCATGGACCAACACGGAGACGATATAGGGTGGCATGTGGGGCCCGATGGCCGAGTGGTCTGGATCGCAGGCCATAACGCTAGCAGTCCGCGCGCTGTAACAGGTGCGGGTTCAATTCCCGCCTTTGCCCTGGGTGTACTTCCTTTCTCAGTATCAAAATTATAAATTAACTACCACTTTTGCCACTCTATTCGGGCTCCGTAGTGAGCCATGGCTGCCGATGGCAGCTCAGTACAAGTCGTTCCTCTACCCTACTATAGAACTCTTTGCTTGGGCGAGCACCCAAAGCAAACCAGTGACGCTATCGTGCGCTTGGTCGGTACTTTCGACTCCACAGATTAACGAACGAACGTATATCACAGTGTACTTGAAACAAATATCCATGCCCATAAGCCGGGAAAAGGAATCCAGGACCTTCTGTCTACCAACCAACCAACCAACTCATGTGTAGTTTTAGGGTGACACATTATTTCCAGCCAAACTAACCTAACTATCCACTATGCGGGCCAAACAGCGTGGAAATTGGTAACCCTGCCTCCTTTAGGTTCTCTACCTGGTTTCAAAGTGGGAAAACTCCACAATTTGGGATGCTAAGAAGTGACAGCAGGACTATAGTTATAGAGATGGTTATTGCTTGATGGTTATTACAGCTATGATGGTTATTGCTTAGCAACACTCTAGGGAAGTAGTTTCTCTCTCTAGTAGAAAATTACTGTGAAATAATGGGGCGAAAGGGTAGAGAAAAAAATGTAGTTATAAGATGTGATCAAAGTTTCTATCTTATTTTTTTCTTTCAAGAACAAAGCCTTTTTCTGAAGAACGGTCATCTTACAGGTCTTGAGTGGGTACAGTAACGCTGAATAAAACGATTGGGGAATCAAGGTAAAGTGGGAATAATAAAAGCTTATGTATCATTGTTCCCGTCCGTTGTAAATGCTAATATCACTTTCCTTATATTGCCTTAACAATCCAAAACAAAAATACATCACTATAAAATGCCTATCCTCATATCACAAAAATCGTCCTCAATATGAACTTACTGTCATCGCAATTTTCCTGATGAGTACAAAATGAACCATAATTTGTATAATAATGTGATTTCAATGATTTTCACGTTAAAATATCAATTTATGTGGCAAAAAAACCCTATTTCGAGCATTCGGACAACACATTTGGCGAGAAAATGAAGATTGCAACAAACAATCCTTAATACAGCTCTAACACGCTATAACTTGCAAACAATCAGTAAAAAAACATAAACGGAACATTTAGCTAATTGCGCGTTTTTGGTAATAATTTGGCGAGAAAATAGATAAACACTGCCATTATACAGCTCTCGATAACCTATATGGAGTTTGGACGACAATTACTGTGAAATAATGGGGCGAAAGGGTAGAGAAAAAAATGTAGTTATAAGATGTGATCAAAGTTTCTATCTTATTTTTTTTCTTTCAAGAACAAAGCCTTTTTCTGAAGAATGGTCATCTTACAGGTCTTGAGTGGGTACAGTAACGCTGAATAAAACGATTGGGGAATCAATGTAAAGTGGGAATAATAAAAGCTTATGTCATTGTTCCCGTCCGTTTACTGAAAATTCGAATTTTCTCTAAAAATAGAACAAATATGAAAAAACTATGCCTCAGGTGCACACGTTGGTATTGAAGGGAATCTATGTTAAAAATTTCGAATGTCCGAGTGCAGTGTAAGTAGGTCTTTCACGACCCATAAACAGACTATTTCCTTTATTATTATAGATTACAAAAAAGTTTTACTAAGTTTCAAAAAATTAAAACTGGGGCTGAAAATCTAAATTGAGACTTTCAGCCGAAGCCCTTAAAAGCCCTTGTTTAGCTCTGATGCGACTCTACTTTATGCCAACCAACTAGTTGAACAATGAACATAAAGTCAGCCTATCCACAGCTTACATAGCTCTTCTGAAGATCTAGACGTCGCACAGTGGGGTATTTAGCGAATTAGGCGGCCAAAAGTCGATTTTCCGAAATTTGACTGTGAGAAAAAAGAATGATGCCATGGCATGAAGAAATAAACAAAGAATACGATACCGCACATTTTTTTTCCCACAGCGCCCCCTGGGGCCATTCCTTATCAGTTGAACTTTGACCCTCTGCGGGGGAGCGCATTTTTGTTTTCAGTGTCGTAAAGAGAGTTAACTTTCAGCTCGCTGTCTTTTTTTCTGGACAATTTTTTGCTATATTTCACGATGGATTCTTCTAAAGGAGGTAAGTAAAAGAATATGTAATGTAATTTTTAAGAGTTTTATTCAAATTTAATTGTAGAAATTAATTGTATATGAAACCCCTTTTTTCATAAATTTAAAATGCTGTATTTGAAATATAAAGAGTTTATGAATGCAAGTCGCGCCGAGTCGCGCCATAATTTTTGCATGGTTGTAAAGAACAATTCTTCCTCTATAAGAACCCGCAAACATTGGCTGCGGATAGTTGCGGATAAATATCATTTGGTATCAAAAATTATCTTCGTCCAAAATAAGAATATTTTTAACTGATCTGTTTTTTCTGAAAATAATTTATAATTTGCTTTCAGAACCATCGGGTAGCGTTTTAATGAAAAGACAATATATTTTTGACTTGATGAAACAACAAAAACAGTGATATAAACGAACAACTCAATTTTGCTGAACAACATTTGTTAAACCAACATGACTATTCGAATGAAGATAAGGATAACATTAAACGGAAATTTATATACTTTAAAGGTTCATTTAAACTTAAATGGCAAAAGTCACACCGTAAAGAGGAAATATTTCAAAAATATGAAAAGAAATGGCTTGAAGGTACGATTGAGTTACCCAAATTCATCGCGCGACCTGGGCGTCCTTCGAAGGAATTTCAAGATTCTAGCGAGTGGAGCAAAAGAAGGAAAACGGAAAGTTTAAGAAGCGACGTAGAAAAAGAGCAACTACTTTATGCTTCTCAGATTCAACTGCAGGCTGAAGGGAAAAGAACAGCATCCAAAATTTTGAAAGAAATGGTCAGCTCACCGACAAGGGCAATTAAGTACGACAAGGCCTATAAGAAGTCCCAAGCCGAACCCGAATGTTCCACAAAAGTGCAACCTTTACAAGTACTTTCCATGTTTATAGAAGCCGATCTATTGAGAAAGCAGTACGAAGTTGTAAGACAAACCAACAAACACATATATCCATGTTACTCAGTCTTACAAAAAAGCAAATTGGAGTGCTACCCGTCAAATTCCTCTTTCCTTATTATCTTCAACATGTGCCGAAATAAATTTGCAGGACTTGCTCGACATCACGGTTTCTAGACTTGTGAAGTATTTGGAAGATGTTTTTCACGTATTAAAAGAAGATTATAAAAATATGATTTTACTTTGTAAGTGGGGTTGTGATGGTTCGCAGAAGTCCCAGTTCAAGCAAAAATTTTAAAATGATACCTATTCAGATGCCCACATTTTCCAAAGTTCTTTTGTGCCACTTCAATTGGTATCTGAAACTAAAAATAAAAAAGTGATTTGGCAAAATCCTACATCTTCTTCGCCCCGATACTGCCGACCTATTCGTGTGCACAAGATTTTGTTGCATGGGCCACTCATAATACAAAAAGCATTATTACCAATCGGGAAATTGTCAGAAGAGGCCGCGGAAGCTAGAAATAAGCACTTTCGATTGTATCGACAAAGGTTTTCTCGGAAATTCTCTAGAGAAGCTTGTAACAGGGACATCTTAAACAGACTGTTGCTAAGCTCAGATCCACTCTTGACTGGAATGAGACCAAAAAGAAGCAAAATGTCTAAAAAATTCCTCCCAGAAACTCTGGAAATGCTTCTTCCCTCGGAACCTTTGCTTAGCACCGATACATCATCAGATGAAGAACTATCATCTGACGAAGAGGAAATAGCATCCGATGAAGAACCATGGATGCCATCATCATCCGAATAAGACAATAAGTAATCACTTGTGGGTTTAGTAAATGCATGGACACTTACAGTAAAAGGTACTTGTTTACTTTAAAATAAAATGCAAATGTAATTTGAAAAATAGCATATTTTTTCCTAAAAAAAAGTGTTCGTCATCCTTATTAATAAAAATTTCATACACTGATCAATAAATTAACGTTATAAAATGAATTGTAATAACATGTAGTAAAAAACTAATTACGATGTGAAAATGAAACTACTCAATATTTTATTACGGATACATGTTTTTTTAAAGAAAAACAAATACTTATAAAGTTTATCTTGAAAAAATAAGTTTTAGTTTTTATATTTGATTTTAATTAAAAAACTTTTGTTGCATTTTAGTTAGTACTTGTTCAATTGTCAAATTATTTCATTAGTTAATGTGTAATTAATTTTATTTTATAGTATTTTATTTCTTCTTTCCTATGATAATAACTACATTAATATGTATAAAAGATTTAAAATTATGCAAATAAAAGATTGTTTATTTGTTATAGTTATGTAGATAATATTCAAAAAATACTCCCTGTATATTTCTTTAACACAAGTGCCTCTGAGTATTTTCAAATAAATATTTGCTTTTAATATATTCTGTCCACTTTTGTATGATGATCGCCAACCCCCAAGAAATGTGCAAGCAATTCCAAACGGTTGGCAAGCGCAGCTTCCGAGTTATTTTAAAATTAATAAAAAACTTCCTTCTTAAAATAACTTTTTGCTTTGAAATATTTCCTTTTACAGCTTTTCAATAACAATTTTTTCCAGCTAAATCAATAAAATACCCCCCTGTGGAGATGGATATAACCGATTTTGGAAGGTACGGACAGACGGACATTGTCAGCGTGTCAAAACCACATTATTTTTTAGATAAATAAAGTTTCTCATGTCATTGGTGATGTGGCAACAGAGATTTTATTAACTTGAAATTAAATTGCAATGCTAATTCAATGGGAAATTCTCCGACAAACAGTAGACAAATGTCGGTCTTGACGTACAATCTGACGGACAAAAAGTATGAAAATTGAGTCTCTGAGGTCTCTGAGGCTTTCTAACAAAAAAAGAACTTTTAAGATCCGATGGATAGAAACGCTTTTGGAAGGGGGGGGGGGGGGCGGACGGGGGGGCGGACGGACGGACAGACAGAGCTCCCAAGTTATTTTAAAATCCACAAAATGCTAGCTAAGCGTCTTAAAACAACTTTTTGCATTGAAATAGATCATTTTATAACTCACAAATATCAAAAATATTTTTGGCCGCCTAAATTCGCTAAATACCCCACTGTGCGTCGTTTTTACAACCACACAACATACTTTCATTTTTAACGATGGCGCCATCTGTTGGCAAAATAAACAACTAAAAGTTTTCTGAAAAGTTGGATTGGGAAAACAGACAAAAAAGGGAATAATTCTCTAATAAATCCTATTGAAATAATTGCTTATAATTAATCCTATAAACATTTTTAATACCTACAGTTTTCTGCCCATTTTCGGCCTGACTCAGACTGCCATGAATGCGTGATAGGACTATAGCCTTACCTGTTTTTGCGCAAAAACCTGGGAGCGAGGGAGCCCAGTCGAAACGGCATTTGCCTTGCATGCGAAAGGTCCCAAGTTCGGTCCAGAGCATTGCCAAAATAACTGCCGACCCATAAACGGTCTGTGCAGCTAAAAATAAGTCCGACAAATTTTGCCCCATGTTGAGGGAATGCACGCTGAATGACTTCAAAGTCTCAACGGTACCGTGCAATCGTCACTTCTAAAAGTTCGTTGGGTGCCTACTCAGCTGTCCGCTCGTCACTTGACTGTGGTTCTAAATGACGATGGCCTTCGCCTATAGCCCTCGTGTAGGTCTAATGCGAAGATAACCTAAGAGGGAATGGGCGCGCTGAACCGGGGGTATAAAAAACAAATCGCATCAGTGTTAATCCTATGGAGAAAAAATATTTTCTCTGCCACATTTCTCCGGCTGTATGGAATATTTTTACAAGCGGATTTTTTATGGGATAAATGTAGCTGACTTACAGGTCGCGACCTTCCCATTTTTGAAATGGGTTCGAATATTTTTTTTTTTTTAAATTTTCAATAAATAATTTTACACAAAATATTCGAAGCCATTCCAAAAAGTGGGAAGATAGAGACCTGTAAGTTATATACATTTATTATTTTTTAAAAAAACTGTTTGTAAAAATATTCAATACAGCTGGAGAAATACACTGAGGCACTTGAGTTTGGAGACCCGCGGTCCAGCGCGCTCATTTTCCCGCCACATTGCGAGAGTTGGGCAATGCAGTTCACGCCTACTCACCATGGGCGTGCCCTCCCCTAGAAAGGACCGCCCACTTGGCCTATGGGGGCCCCCTGTATATATTACATATAAAAGGGACCACATTTTTTTGCAAATAGGGCCATTAGTTTCCAATCTGGCCTAGTTTAGTTTGAATTATCGTCGCACTAGAGCGCTACACGAGGGCTATTGGCGACGGGCGTCGTATTTCAGAACCACAGTCAAGTGACGACAAGTCCAATCTGGCCTAGAAATTTTTTGTATATTATATAAAATGGGGCCTACAAATGCTGTTCAAATTGAGCCCTATATATTCCTGATCGAGTCAAAGAACCCACTTGGACTCAGGGGGCCATATATTATATAAAGGGGCTTACATATTGATCAAATCGGGCCCATTTGTTCCCAAATTGGCGCATGGGTCCACTTTGCCTCTGATGGCCCTTATTGATATATATTATATATAAAAGAGGCCTACATATTTTGTACAAATTGGGCCCAATATGATCCCAATTGGTCTCTGAGGGCCCTTATATTATAAAAGGGGTAAGAGAAAGGGGGGGGGTGTCAAAGGAAAATTCCCTAAGGAGGAGGCCCAATGGTGATCCAAAATTAAGAAAATAGAGGGCCGTCGAATATGACCTGCCCACCCCTAAATCATATCCTGGGTACGCCCTTGGGGATGCTGCTATGTCAGTTCTTGAGCGTGTTGCTTTGGGACCAGCTCAGGTGTTGCCTTCTTAATACCACGTTTTTTTTTATAAAAGTTAACATAACGGCAGTTTTTGGACCTTACTCAGTGTGTACTTGAATTGTTTTCCACAAATCCCTGTTGGAATGTTGCCATAATGGAGATGTTTCAGGTCTTGAGTGGCAACTGAAATACTGAATGAAAATTAATTCTTTCTCGGGCCTCGATGGATAAATCAATGTCACAGATTACCAATCGGAGAGCCAATCGAAGGAAAACCAGGAATGAAAGCTGGAAGGAATCCCCCTGAAACAAGTCAATCAGCCTTTTTTTATTAGGATAATATCCCCTCCCCCCTCCTCCCCGGCCAGTGACCGAGGTCAATTCAACGAGCGTCTCGTCGAGAAGGTTCCCGGTTCGTATCACAGACATGCTATAGACGAATTCGTTCTAGAAAACAAATCTTTCAAAAATCACTGGGTCGCAAGAGTATACTGCGACATACGTGCTCGTTACATCTGTTGATGGGGGCTGGGGAGCCCAGTCGGTTAGCCATTCGCCTAGCACGCGGAAGGTCCCAAGTTCGGGTCCGGGCATCGCCAAATTAACTGCCGACCTATAAACGGCCTGTGCAGCCAAAAATGCCCGACGAATAATACCCCGTGTGGCGGGAGTGCACGTTAAATATCCTTCAAACTCCTAACGCTGCGTACGATGTCGCCCTTAACGGTTGCGTTGGGTGCCTACTCAGGTGTCGGCTCGTCACCTGAGTGTGGTTCTAAAATACGACGTCCGTTGCCAATAGCCCTCGTGTAGCTCTAGTGCGACGATAATTCAAACTAGCCTAACATCTGTTGATTAGAAAGTCCCGGCAGTTTTAGAGTACGATGGCGCTCGAATATACGTTGGGTTCCCTCTCAGGTGTCAACCTCGTCACTTGACCAAGGTTCTAAATTACGAAGCGTAACTGGCTATGTTTCTCACGAAAAGCTAGAAATAAGCAACTGAAAACGATTACCTGCTGTCTAGGTTAATATCTTCTCAGTCTTACACTCAAGGCACACTTCGAACATCGTTTAGTTATACCTCTACTTATCCAAAATATAAATTAGTACTAATAAAAACCTAAACTGTACAAGCAGAACATTTTAATGCTCGAGTCGATATAATACAAAAAACACGAAAAAATGTTTTAATGAGTTATTTAAAACACGGAGAAGGCATTTGCTTTCAAAAATGTGCGATAAAATTTTTTATTACTCTGAAAAACTCTGAAAAACATAACAATATGTTTCGAACATGCTTTGAAAATAATAAATATTTTTTTTCTTTATGGTTTTTATACTGATAGTGGGCTGGGAAGCCTGGTTGGTGAGGCATTTACCTTGCATGCGAAAGGTCCCAGGTTTGGGTCCACGCATTGCCAAAATAACTACCGGCCTATAAGCGGTCTGTGAAGCCAAAACAAGTCAGACGAGTTGTATGGTTGGTTGGTAGATATATATTCAGGTTTGTGTGCTTGGTCAGAGACCCGCTTATAAACCTTCGTCAAGTAAGACAGACACAACACACACACATAAGTGACAGATGCTGCCATCTATCGTACCTCCACAATTTAGACATGTCCCTGAAGGGGAGGGAAATAGTCTCCAGGGACCTGTACCCGTGGAAAACTGCTCCATGACCGCCCACAGGACTTTCGGACCCACAGATTTAACGAGCACGTACTCCGCATATACTCGGTGGGTCTTCAGTGATATCGGGACTCGATCTCGGGACCTTCCGATTCTTAACCACTAGGTTATCCACGGCCCCGTCAGACGAGTTATACTCGTTAGGTTGAACACTTCCGGTTGCCTATTTCTAGTCTTCAAGGAGCATTAACACAGCCAATTATTGCCTTGAGAAAGGTCCCACGCTTGAGCCCGGGTATTTCCCAAAGAGTTGCACACTTATAAACGGTCAGTGCAGCTAAAATGTCCGTCGGATAATACTCCGTGTAGAGGAAGTGAATTTTAAATATCCTCCAAAGTCCCGACGTTACGTACGATGCCTCCTAAAAATTGCGTTGGGTGCCTACTCAGGTGTCTGTCCCAAACAGTTCTATAGTAGGGTAGAGACCGAACCTGGCAACAGCACCATGGACCAACACGGAGATAATATAGGGTGGCATGTAAGGCTCGATGGCCGAGTGGTTTGGATCGCAGGCCATAACGCTAGCAGTCCACGCGCTGTAACAAGTGCGGGTTCGATTCCCGCCTTTGCCCTGGGTGTACTTCCTTTCTCAGTATCAAAATTATAAATTAACTAGCACTTTTGCCACTCTATTCGGGCTCCGTAGTGAGCCATGGTTGCCGATGGCAGCTCAGTACGAGTCGTTCCTCTACCCTACTATAGAACTCTTTGGTATTTCCAAAATAGTTGCACACCTATAAACGGTCAGTGCAGCTAAAATGTCCGTCGAATAATACTCCGTGTAGAGGAAGTAAATTTTAAATATTCCCCAAATCCCGACGTTACGTACGATGCTTCCTAAAAATGGCGTTGGGTGCCTACTCAGGTGTCGGTGCTTCACTTGACTGTGCTTCTAAATTATGATGCCCGTCACCAATAGCCATCGTGTATCTCTAGTGCGACGATATTCATATCAACCCAGAAGTAGCTGATGTCTCTACACTGTTAAAATTTTTGTGCTTGGTTTCACTATGATATTGATTCCTAGTAGCTGCAACGGCTGTGTGGTGAAATGTTTCACCTTTTTTTCGGTGTTTGGTTGAACCATTTTTCTGGATTTGGAAACAAAAACCTGATAAAACCTGTTCAACCGAATACCAAAAATATGGTTTAACGTTTCACCACACAGCCGTTGCAGCTTACTAGGAACCATATTTTTGGTGAAACAAAGTGCATAATTTTTAACAGTGTACGCGCGCGCGCGTTGATTATTCCAACAAAACCATACAAATGTTTTATTCATCAAAAGGTAGTTCCAATGGGCAGCGACATCATTTCAATCCAACTAACTTACAAGTACTACAAAGCGTTTTTAGTAAGGGGTGGAGTGATGATGTCGAAAATGAGCAGGCGAAATCTTTAATAAACAAAAACATGGGGGCGTGGTAGCCCAGTCGGTATAGCGTTGGACACGCTATCCGCCCAGATAGGATAGCAAGTGTTTGGAACGAAATCGAACTGCTGTCACTGCTTTCCTATAGACGAAAAATATGCAGCCAAAATCCAACAAAAATACCCCAGCATACTGGCATAGACATGCTCGTTAAATATGTGGAGTCCAAAGTCCCGACGGTGTTCGATGTCGCTCGAAGTTCTGTTGGGTGCTCGCTCAGGTGTCGACCTCGTCACTTGAACAGGCGTAATTGGCGGTGTTACAGCTCCTGAAAAGGAAGTCTAGAAATAGGCAGACGGGAAAGATCAAATTACCCTCTAAAGAAAAACATCACAAATTGTTGGGCCGTAGTGAGCCTAGTGGTCAGCGTCTCGGTCTCGGGATCGGAAGGACCTGCGATCGAGTCCCGGTACCACTGAAGACCTACCGAGTATATGCGGAGTACGTGCTCGTTAAATCTGTTGGGTCCGAAAGTCCTCTAAGTTCCCATACCAAATCAATACCTCTAGGGGTGACAAGCCAATTCTGGGGATCCTCTAGTTGGCCTCTGTCTCTAAAAATTAGATGGATCCACTTATGTGTGTGTGTGTTGTCTGTTGTGTCTGTCTTACTTGACGAAGGTTTATAAGCGAGTCGCTGACCAAGCACACAAACCTGAATATATATGTCTACCAACCAACCAACCAACCAACCAACAAATTGTTGCGAGTGCGCGCGTTGCGATTAAAACCGGCACAAAAAAGACAGAATCCAATAGGTAAATACTGCTTTCTGCCTAATGGCTATTTTAACAATTATTAATAATATTTTGTCTGTGATGTTTTAGATTGAATTAGTTTTGCAGTTTTGAAACGCAATTGTATTTTTATCACGTTTAAGAGCACAACATGTCTTGTCTGACTAGATTTGTTTCAGCGATTAGATTTTTATAAATTATTTGATTGACGTTTTGTTGACGTTGATTGACGTGTTTGAAAAACTATGGCAAAAATAAACGGAGAATATTTGCACAATTTTTATAGCTAGATAGTACAATGAAATGCAGTACGTCTGGTTACCCTAAATTTGCGAAAATATTTTGTGAAGGTAGAAACGAGTTAAATATTTGGGTTAATATACTTTGCTTTTATTTTGTTTACTTTTATTTTGCTACATGGGCTGGGGAGCCCAGTCGGTTAGGCAATCGCCTAGCATGCGGAAGGTCCAACGTTCGGGTCCGGGCATCGCCAAAAATAACTGCCGACCTATAAACGGCCCGTGCAGCCAAAAATGTCCGACGAATAATACCCCGTATAGAGGGTGTGCACGTTAAATATCCTTCAAAATTCTAACGCTGCGTACGATGTTGCCCTTAACGGTTGCGTTGGGTGCCTACTCGGGTGTCGGCTCGTCACTTGACTGTGGTTCTAAAAATACGACGCCCGTCGCCAATAGCCCTCGTGTAGCTCTAGTGCGACGATAATTCAAACTAAACTATTTTGCTACATTCAATACCCGATTACAAAATAGGCCCCAGAAAACATCTTCACAGCATTCAAGGGGCTTCAACTGGTATCAACAATCTACTTTTACATTTTCATACATTCATTTCATGAACTTTTTTTTTTTATTTTTATATTTGCTAATTCGTTTATAGTAATTAGATGTTCAACCAATACTTATTTCACCATAAGTGATGAATATGATAATTATAGTTTACATATTTTAGTTTGCGAAATTATGAGAGGACCTTAGATATAAAAGTCTGCCTTGCCTTAAAATAATGTCTGTAATAATATTAACCATTTAAACGTGATTCACGACTCCAGGCCCGGATTTAAAGATTTGCCGCATGTAGGCTACGATCAAATTGCCGCCCCTGTCACAATATTTTCCCCTTCGGTGAAAGATAGCTGGTTAGCTGTAAAATAGGGTGGTATGCGCTGTTTAAAATTTGTTCATCCTCATCGGTTGGTGAAAGATTACTTTAAAAAGAAAACTAATTTTGGAATTCGATTAAGAACACGTTGTTGTTCGAATATTTTATCGTTCAACTTCCAAATCCGGGGGGGGAGAGGGTGCAATTGCTCTCGCAGCGGGTGCTATGCTTGCTCCTAAATATTAGTACTATATATTATACGTTTAAGGTTTTCTCACTAATGTAATTTATTTGTTTTCTTTCTTAAAAATATTAGTATCTTATAATAATTTTTGCCGAATGCCACTTCAATGGGTCGTGAAATTTGCCGCCCCCGAAAATTCGCCGCTCTAGGCTACAGCCTACTTAGCCTATTTAGAAATCCGGCCCTGCACGACTCCGTCTGTCACCAATAGCAGGAGCTGGAGAATCCAGTTGGAATAGCGCTTGGCAAAAGGACCTGGGTCCGGGGGTCGAACGTCATAATAAGGTTTTTTACAAAATCGTGCATTTCGCAAATGGTAGCAATAGAACTTTAGATTTTAATGTAATCGAAATTACCTTACATAAATATATACTTATAAATGTTGTTGTTGTTGTTGTTTCTAAGGCCACTCGGTAACCGAGCCCGGAGTAGAGAACTACCCGATTTTAAGGCGAAGAGGGGCGGCTTCCGTTTTTATTGAGCGCCACAAGGGAGGAAGTCCGACTTTTGCTCGCAGCATGACACATCCGTTTTACAGGAAGGTCCCTTTCACACATCCATTCTCACTCACATGTCGGAATTTTTGATCCAGATCAAAGGCCGTATAACCCCCTGATCTGGTACCCCCAGAGGTATTAATTTGGTATGGGAACATGGAGGACTTTGTGACCACGACATATTTAACGTGCCCCAGCCACCATTAGCAACACGGCGGTCTTTAGTCGAATACAAGCGCCGACCCAGCAACCATCAGAATTGCGAGCACCGCCGAGGACAGATGCGACAAATGCGAGCACGACGCTTCACACGACTGAGCTACCGCGGCTCACTTATAAATGTGAATTGCTTTATTGAGTGGTAAATGGAAGTCGTGTAGTTTTTCACACCTCTTGTTTCAAAAATAGAAACTAAGTTATTTGTTATAGTCTTTGTATCACGATAAATAAAAGAGTTACAAGGATGGTCAAACTTCCCACAATATTTTATTTGCATTATATATCTCCAACATATTAAAAAAAGAAATAGGATCAAATTTCACTGTTACTTTAAATCTATGATAAAACACAAAATCTTGCATACAGAACTCTACAAGATTTAATTTTTTTAATTAACAACAAAATGCTTTGGTGTTAATAATACATATTTGCGATTGCGAACAAGTCTTCCATTTTTATTTTTTGTAGTATAAAAGTAATAAATTCGATCATTACAACCATTTCATAATTTTGATCTTAAGGCTATTTTTAGTTTCATTTCTAAGGTTGTCAAGTGAGGAACTACCGAACAAAATCGGACATATCTATAAACCCAATAACAATGTTCAGTGTTTCAAATATCGCCTTAACTTATTAATAAGCGGTTTTTTAAATATTTATTTATTCGTTAACTCATAGTCCGTAGTCAAAGAGTTCTATAGTAGGGTAGAGACTGAACCTTTCAACAGCAAGATGGACCAACACGGAGCCAATATAAGGTGGCATGTGGGGCCCGATTGCCGAGTGGTTTGGATCGCAGGCCATAACGCTGTCAGTCCGCGGGCTGTAACGGGTGCGGGTTCGATTCCCGCCTATGCCCTTGGGTGTACTTCCTTTCTCAGTATCAAAATTATAAATTAAGTAGCACTTTTGCCACTCTATTCGGGCTCCGTAGTGAGCCATGGCTGCCGATGGCAGCTCAGTACGAGTCGTTCTCTACCCTACTATAGAACTCTTTGTCCGTAGTCTATATTCAAAACTTTGGAATATCCGGTTTTGTCTCCAAGTTCCTCAAATAAATGACTTAATAATTTCCTCATACTTAAGCGGATCTTCTTTAGAGTGGAAAGTTACTACTTGTTCACACATCCTTGTTTTTCCAAGAAAAAAAAATTTTGAGTTTAAGAACTGCTCGTTTATTGAAAAACAACACCTTTTAAATTCCTGTTCGCATGCAACTAACAGCCCTACCTTTTTTCAAACTGTAAACAAGCGAGAAAATGTATATATAAATTCCTATGTTATAATATAAGTCTAGATCTCTTCTCTATCGATGTATTCAAAGAAGCACTTTTCGTAAACTATTTGTTCGCGAGCTAGCCTAGAAGCTAATTAATATAATTAATTAAAAGACTAGTTATGGTGTAGTAGTTAGTAGCGTATGAAGTGTAAAAAATGGTATGAATACACGGCAAGTGTGATTGCCATGCAGCGGCTGACTACATCGCTCGATCTACACTGCTCAAAACAATAGGGTACTTGACAGTATCGCTAAAATACCTTCCAATATTAATTAAATTATATTTTGAACCCAAATATAAGAAACGTATATATTTTTTTGCAAAATAAATCTTTAAATAATTAATAAAAATAATTTTCAAATGGCTTTTTTTTCATCGGTACGTCACGTGATCACAAACACGTCGATTTGGCTGACGTCACTAGTATGTATAAACAAACCGGTTTGATGTTTTTTGTTTGTAATTAAATTGGTTTTAATTTAACTTACTATTAAAATAAGAATTATATAGATAATGGGTGGAGGTTTTACAGAAGCGGATAGTTCAAATTTGCTTAAAGTAGATTCCAAAATGGTGTTTCAAAGTTTGTTTATAGTTACTAGTGACATCATAGATACCACGTGACAGCCACAAAGCGTTTTCGGGAGTGATTTTTCGTCCTAATTTTAAAATTCATTTTTCCCCTTTTTATGGGGTATTTGAAAAAAATATAAAAAAAATACGGGTCTAATATTTTTGGCATAAGAATATTTTAAGCCAATAAAATTTTTAGTCAAGTACCCATTAGGGGAACGCATGGTTTAAACCTCTCAACCTCAATGATTCCATTTGGAATCATCAGCTTGAGATTTTTTCCCCCACTAAGTTGAGTTCGAAATTTATTTATCGTAAGATGGAAGAATCATGTCTTTTGAAAAATTAAATAATGTTTTTTTTTAAATAAATGAAAATATGAAAAACATGGTAAAATAAAATCCACTCTCAAAAAAATTATATGAAATAAATTTACCCTAAATTCTTTACGCTTGCATTCTTAAATGTTTAAAAATTGATTTTACCTTTTTTTTTACAAATAAAGTTTTGAAAGAATTATTGTTATAATTTATTCAAAAGTTAAGAGACTCCAATTTTTTCCCCTTAAATTTTAGTTTAAAAAAATTAAGACCCCCCCCCCCCCCCCCCTCCCTGTTTTTGTTCCATTTAATTCTGGATGAATAATGAAACTATTTCTCGTCTTTTAGAATAAAAAAATAAATAGTTGGAACTTAAATTAATAACAAAAGTACGCAAAGTGCTCCCCTAATTGTTTTGAGCAGTGTATAATAATAAAAGAAAGAGTCTGTCTGTGGACCGTGAAAGACCTACTTATACTACCCTAAAAAATTCGAAATTTTTAATATAGATTCCCTTTAATCCTACGTGTGCACCTGAGGCTTAGTTTTTTCATATTTGATTAGGATTTTTTAATTAATATAATTAGTTTCAAATCGCACGTCATCTACATAAGAGTAAGGGACCGTAAGAGGGCTTGAAAACATACGGGCCGAAACTGGGGCTTGAAGTGATGCGTCAATAACCGTGAACATTTAGTGCGACGAACCTTTTAGAAATTACTTAATAAATTTTATCGTCTTTTTTTCTAAATTTTATTAGGTTTTCTTATCTTTATTTTTTATTCGTTAAATTCTTTCAATATTACTTTAAAGTTTTCATTTGTTATTGTTTGCTTTTGTAGTGCGCATGCGCTAACACGTATTTCATTTGGTTTTGAGTATTTTAATAAGTATAGCCATACCTCCTAAAAGAAAACAATGCGTTCGCAACCAGAAAATTAAAGAAGAAAAGATTCCTCAAATCAGAAGACAAACATTAAGTTTTCGAACAATATTCGCTGTTGCAATTCGTGCTTTCAAAAGACTTCGTAGTACGGGAGCCTGGGCATATGCCAATTTTAAGTTCATGGTCAATCCATCTTATTGAAAAGAGAACCCCAATAACAATATTCTTTACGACAAATTTTCTATTAAGTTAACGGGTTCCCAGCAAGGCGGTACCATACTGCTAGTACTTACAAACTTATTCTACGGACGACGGCGTACATAGGGCCCGTTCTCATGCAGGGCAAATGCCGGCTATTAGCCGGCTATCGGGAAAGAAAATCCCTCTGTAGGGAAAATTGCGGTTGCGAAAATGTACCCACTGCCTGGGTAGTAACGATTTCATTACCCCCCCCCCCCCCCCCCCATGATGCATTTCGGCTTTGGTGATCACTCACAACAAAATCAAAAATGGCGAGCAAGTGGACCGTTGAAGTCGTTTTTATTAGCTTCGTATGACCATAAAGATCTTTCTGGGAAAGCCAATTGTAAAGTGGAGTTTATTACTTTGGAAATCAAAAGAATCCAGTTTTGTATTCGCAACAACCTCCTACTTTCTTCATCATCAATAAAATCGATAGATGTCTGTCCACGAATTTTTAACAAAAGAATTGTTTTTAGTAATTCTTGCGACGACATCGCTAACAAAGAAACGTTAAAAAGAACACAAGGACAAGATCTCGAAGCTCGAGCATCAAATCAAAACAAGCAAACAGGATGTGACGGACCCAATACGTCATTTCCGGAATGCCGGCTTATACATGTGAACGGGGTTATAAGGTTTCACGAGATTGCCGGCTAAATGCCGCCAATTTCCCAGCACATGTGAACGCGCCTATAGTGTACGTCTTGGATGATCGAATTGAGAAGTCATACGTCCTGTTTGTGAAGTTAAGGAAGTTTCAGAAATTAGTTTTGTATTACATTGTTTATGACCTAGGAGAGAGGCTTATCAAAGGCAGGCTTACCTTGCACCAAAATTTGAACCGGCCATGGTCATAGTAATTCGCACGCAAATTTAAAAAAAAAATCTATCAAAGTCTTTCAACAACGATTCTTGGTCGCCTTGTTCCTATAAGTTTACAATAGTTTTAACACTTTTAGACAGAATCTTTTCCTTCAATCCATTCTCT